>RJWM01016072.1:0-46315 GCA_004363535.1 Dasyprocta punctata | reverse complement strand
AGTGTTTGTCCCCGATTCCAAGCCCGCGCACCGGTCCTGCGAGGGGTCCTACTCGTTCTCCTCCAAGGTCCTGATATCAGGACCCCAGAGGGCAGTCCATATTGCTTCCTGATCCGTGCCTGCGCCGCGCGGGTCTGGTGGGGGTCCCAGAGGGGCCCTACTCGTTCTCCTCCAAGGTCCTGGGATCAGGACCTCAGAGGGCAGTCCATATTGCTTCCTGATCCGTGCCTGCGCCGCGCGGGCCAGGCGGGGGTCCCGCGAGGGGTCCTACTCGTTCTCCTCCAAGGTCCTGATATCAGGACCCCAGAGGGCAGTCCATATTGCTTCCTGATCTGTTTTGCCTTTTTAAGTAAGCATGTATTTCTGTAGTCCTTATCAGTCACGGAGGGAGGAGGGCGTGAATTAGCTTGTCACTATGGTGATGCATATCAGTGGTTCATAATCACTTGAGGTTGAGAAAAGGCACACCAAAATGTGTGTTCAGGTCAGGCGAAGGATCCCAAGTGTATTGGTTCTACCAAGGCTACACGTTGTCCATTTGTGGGATATAAATTCTGTTTGGGGCTTACGGTGCCTGGCACTTGTCTTCTTTCTCTGGATAACAAGATTGCCTGTGGCTCACTGCCTGGGTCATAGCTTTTGACCTTCCAGGGCTGGCACTCCTTCCCTTGATACTTGCTACTTGTGCTAGCAGTAGTCCGTGCCCACATACTGCACTATCTTTCTCTCTTCCCTCCCCTGCTTTTCCCTCACTTCCCTTATTTGGCACTGGTTTACCCTCCATTCCCTTTCTTCCATTGATGTCCTACTTTGGGGCAGTGAGGGTGGAGGCCGGTGTCCAACCACATGACCAGTCATCCTTGTCCCCTGCTTTTCTTCTGCATTGTGGCCAGATTTCAGTGTGGCAAGGTTCTCTTTTAGCCTGCTTATTTCTTGCGCAGTACTCATGTTTAGTTCTAGCTAGTTTTCATCACCAAAGTTGGCCTTTTTACCAAGTCCCACATAGATTTGGAGTTACTCAGATGCAAGACAGCTAAGGTTTTGCATAATTGTTTAAAGAAATTTTATTAACAGATCACAGCAGCCGGCCCTGCTCTACAGGATGTTTTCTTTTCTAACTTCCCTAATACTGGGCCCCATGGATCAGATTTAATTTGGCAAGAATGTGTGGTGACATGTCCCTCTGCAGGCACTTTGCAATTCCAACTGCAACAAATTTGTTAGGTGAAAAAATTATTTATTTTCCGGTGAGGTGGTAAAGGAAGTGACCTGAATACTTCAATGTACACCGTAAGTAAATTCTTAGTAGGAGTAGTTATGGGCATGTTTGTTAATTTTCAGAAAACCAGAGTTATTCATTAATATTAAAAGACTCTTTTCCTCTGTTTCCTTCTCCTTTCTTTTTCTTGTATATGTGGCTCAGCATTTTTTTTACCAGTATTTATCTCCAACTTTATAAGTGTCGATGCTAAAATTAGGATTCCTTGAATGTTAGTTTGCTTTACAGCAAACATTGCTGACCTGTGTTAATTAAACCAGAAAGAGGAGATAAAGTAAAGTATAAAGTAACATTTATGCCTCATTTTCTAATGAATCAATCATGGTAATTTTAACACAGTGATAATTTTTGATGTATGACATCAGTTTCTCATTAATCAGCAATTTACATTTCTATTTCCAAAGGCAAGTGGGTTTATCTTAATGGGTGGAAGAGTGAATCAAAACTTTGAACACCTTTTTTTTTTTTTTTTTTTTTTTGTGGCACCAGGGATCGAACTCATAACCTCACACCTGCCGCACAGGTGCCTGAGCCATTGAGCCAAACTCCCGGCCCTAGTTTTTTTGAGGCAGGGTTGTACTATGTAGCTCAGGCCAGTCTTACTCATGTTATAGCCCAAGACAGCCTCCAACTCACAAGCCTCCTCCTACCTCAGCCTCCCGAGTGCTGGGATTAAAGGCATGTGCTACCACGCCCGACTTGAACACCTTGTTATTGGGGAGCATCTGTGCATGTCTGAGCTGCTGCTCTGGGCACACCCTCCATCCTCCTCGCTACCACATATCTAAACACGGATTTAAACTCCACGAATTCGAACAATTCACCTTGCTTAGGCTCAGAATATTTCTGTGACTGCTCTTGTATGTTTTCCCTTTGTGCACAACAGATCTTTCCTCTTTAAAAGAACTAGTGGATGATTGTAAAAGAAACCACACTCTGAACTGTATTTACAGGGAAGAAAAACCCATATTTAGTAAGGTAAAACAAAAACTTATTTCTCTTTAAAATAAGCAAACAAATAGCCATGCATGTCTTTAAAATTCTCATTTTGTAGGCCAATGTGTTTTCATTGAGAAGCGGGGATCACCTCTGCCTGTGTGTCAGGGTCCCCTGTGCCCAGGAGATGGCACAGTGAAATAGACAGGCCTGGTTTCTGCTCTTTCAGAGCTTGATCCTCATGGGGAGAGGTAGAAAACGCAATTCTAGGTGAATAACAAGGCTTTCAGAAACAAGGAACCATGGACAATGTAAATGAAGCATCATTTTCTAATGTACATTTTCAAAAACTCTGGCTACTGATGAAAAGAGATTAGAAAAGAGTTTGGACTAGATGATGTCTGGAGATGGAGGTACATGGAGAATATTTAGAGAACTGAAAATAAGATAAAATGGAAAAACGTTGGTAGTGGGCCAAGTGAAGGGCAGGCCTGGTGACCAGCGACCTCCAGGTCTCTGGCTTTAGCGAAGAGCCGGAAGGGGTGCTCATACCCAGGATACTGAGGAAGGGGAGGAGCTCTGCTGAGCAGGGGGTCAAGGTTCCAGTTCTGGACCGGGCACATCTGTGATGCCTGTCGAGTCACCAGGAAGAGATGCCCCTGATGTGCTTGTGGAAAACAAGCTTGGAAAAGAGCTCAAGGCCGGGTTCTGGCCGTGGGAGTCATGGGCACACAGGTGTATCTGAAGCCATGCAGTGAGGACACACAGGGTGAGAGTAGACTGAAGGAGAGAAACTCGCTTGAGACGGGCCTGAGACACGCCAGACATGCTGTGAGAGGCCTGGTAGAGGATGTGGAACTGACAGATGAGCCTGAGCAGGAGTAGCTAGCACTGGTTAATTTGCAAGAATGAAAAAAATCGTATAATCCTAGACCACACATCTGGCCAGCAGCCCCCAGCAACAACCTCCATGGGCCCAGAAAAAGCATTTCTAATGCTGGAAGATAAATCCACTGCACCCATGTAATCCTAGTAGATGGAGAGCGCGCTCCTGGAATAATCTAAGGGTACAGTGAAAGTCTGGCACAGTGCTGTGTCTGAACGGGGCTTGGAGCTCTGCTCACACTGATCTGGAAACCTCAGAGATCAGCTTTCCTGTTCCGGTTCAGACTTGTTATGGTAAACGGACGACTTTGCACAGTCGGCAGAGATTTGCCTTTTTGCCCTCTCTTGCAGGAAGTTAAAGTGCTGTGCCGTAGAGTTCTTGTTTCTCTTTATGTTTAAAATTAAACAGGACATTGAGATTTAATAAGAAAGGCAGCCGAAGTGGTGCAGACTTGAAGTCCAGCCGTGGCGCCAGGGAACCTGATAAGCACCTCTGTCTCTCGCTTCGTGGTGTCCCAGCGCAGCGGGGCCATCTGAGAAGACCCCATAAGCCTTGCCTGGGGCATTTAGGTTGGGCCATGTTCTAAAGATTAACAACGTTATTTAAAATACATTGCAGAAATCCTCATTATTTGCTGTGATCTGGAAGTGATTGGGTGTCCCTTCCTGTGTAAATTGGTTTATCTGTTGAAGTTTGTATCAGGAGTTCTAAGATGAAAGATTGTCACTGGTTTTCATATAGTTATGTTAACCACATGAGTGCCTTTCTTTTGACACAAATTCTTTGGTGTGAATTGTTTCTTCTGCAGATCATTGTAGAAATAAGAATAGAAATAAACTACTGCTTAGTATTTTTAAAAGCTGGAGACCTACATAAAGTTGGCTGCTTTTCACACAATTTCACTTTTCTTTCTCAAAATGTATTTTAGTTCTTCTTCTGCAGTTTCACTTCATGTTTCAGAACTTTAAATATTGACATTTGTGAGGGTACCATTTCTAGTTTAATCAATACATTCTTTCATCGTATGTATCACATTATATGTTCATGAATAACTTTGTGATCATCTTCTGTCATGGCTCTGTATACCTCCCAAGAGCCCACACTTCAAATGTAATGCAACTTTGCCTAAATTTTCCATCTGAATGATGGCTCCACATTGAGGAGTCAAGGAGTCATTCTTACATGTTCTCCTAGGCCGTATTTCTTTTTTTTTTTTTAATATTTTATTAATAATAGAAGACAAGACAGAAGAGAATCCCCCACACTTGCTACATTGCCTGCTGTAAAGTGATGCTTGGGTTGCTGACCAGAGGCCTGGCCGAATCTACAAAAGTTGGTTGATGTTCCTTGGTTGCTATCTATTTAGCCAGACCTCTGAAACAGCAGGTTGCTGACCGGGGGTGGGGGTGGGGGGTGGGTTTGTCCCTGATTCCAAGCCCGCGCGCCGGTGCCGCTCGGGCCGGGCGGGGGCCCCGCGAGGAGCCCCCTCGTTCTCCTCCAAGGTCCTGGGTCAGGACCCCGGAAGGCAGTCCATGTTTAGTCCTGATCAGTGCCTGCGCTGCTCGGGCCGGGCGGGGGCCCCACCTAGGCCGTATTTCAAAGCAACTACCTTTTTGCTTCCTAATGATGCTTGCCTGTCCAAACTAGAAATAATTCTATATTACTGATACCCTGACTCACTCCTACCTATAAATTTTAGGCTTTCTATCTTTACCAAATGATTACTTTCTAAGATCCAGCCTCAACTATAACTCTCTGGTAGAGTAGACACACTGAGAAATGTGATTCTCAGACCCCAAGCTGTAGAAGTGGAGCCTTGAGTCTGCAGCCTGCATGGAGCAGGGGAAATTGTAGTGAAAAAAAACCAAACTTGCTTTGGGAAATAAACCTTTTTGAGCATTTTCACTGACTGGCTATAATCTATAAGCATTATGTATAACGTCTCATTAATATTTAATATGTGTAACTATTATGTGTATTTTAAACATCTATCAAATTAAAAGTTATGATCATTCCAAAAGTAAAGTCTGAGGAGCACCATTTTCTTTTCTTTTCTTTTCTTTTTTTTTTTTTTTTTTTTTTTTTTTTTTTTTTTTTTGCTTAAGCCACTGAGCCAAACTCCCAGCCCTAGTTTTTTGAGACAGGATCACACTATGTAGCTCAGGCTGGCCTTGTGTTCACGTTGTAGCCCAAGCTGGCCTCGATCTCACAGTGCTCCTGGATCACCATTTTCAAAGTGTGTTTCTCAAGTAGCATGTTCCATTAGCTATTGAAATGTGGTTATTTCTGCCAAGTGTACTACAATTAAAAGGGGACAGTGGGCCAGTTCATCAGGCCTAGCGAATGGCAATGAAGTCTCCAGTGAGTATTTCCTTCCAAAACTTGACTTCTAAGAGTTAAAATTCAAGGCGGTTAGGATGCTGACTGGTGAGTGCTGGCCAACATTTTATGCAATTTGATTTTTCGCAACTGAATTGTGAAACAAGGATCTCCTTTTGGTTTGTTCTTATGAATTTGTCATCTTACTCTGTATCATGACTTTACCATTTATCTCTTTCATTTAAGTGAATTTCTTGAAATTGCTGTGGGTTGCTATTGTCCAGGGGACAGGTATAAAAGGTTTTGTGTTTTTAATGAATTTTATAAAGGTAAATTAGGTAAAAATTTTATTACATCTTACCACCTCATGAGACATACTATTTTTGTTCATAAGAAAATTATCAATTTTAATTTCTAAAGCAAGTACTGATTACATAGCAGAAAGTATAAAATATTTGAATTATTCATCAACCTGTTAATTCCTACAAATGAGAACTTAGTTCCAGAAATACTGAAAAACTTAAATATTTTTTTTCTGAACAGAGACATCAGTAGATAGGAGGCAAACTACAAATAGTGGGGAAATGAGAAAATACTCCTTAATATTTGGCTTTTAGTGTGATTCTCTTGATACTGATCTCTTTATTTTTTTAAGAGGATAAAACAGAATAAAACCAATCAAAACAAACCAGTGTAAGAGATACAGGACTTCAGAACATTACAAAATCAACAATAGTTACCATAATGCTCCTTGATGTCTTCAAAATAGCTGCAGATAACTTCAGGCATAGTATAAATCAAACAGAACAGAATGGAATAGAAACAATAAAAACAAAACAATGAATGCAATAAAGGACTTCAAAACAAGCCAATAGTAAATCCAAAATTGCTACCATAATATATCTTGCTATCTTTGAAATAACTTCTCCTGCCATCAGAATTAACATAAACAAAACAAAAGAGACTAAAACCCAACCCAACAAAACAATGGAAATGATATAGGACTTCCAAAACAAGACCATAGGAAATCAACAATGGCTGCAACCCTCATAAGGAGATCCCCCCAGATGTCACTCTGCATACCACTATCCTCTGAACCTATAATCAAACCACTGGCCCTAGACCTGCAATGTTAGTGAAACAAAGCACCACAGGCATCCAATTGCATTTCACCTCCATAGCTATCATCACAGCCTGTGTTTCTCCACATAAGCCGGTCACTTCCAGCAGGGGTTGGGGGGTGGGATTGGTACTTCTTGTTTGTTAGCCCGTGAGCTGGAAGGGGCTGAGGTCTGGCTGTTCCAGTTTGGCAGCGGCCCATGCATGGTGCTAGTTCCCACACTGCGCTTGCTTGCTGGTGTGGCTTTGTTCTCTCTACCCCGGGCCACAAATGGTGTTGAATCATGGGGAGAGGCTGGAGTCTGGCTGTTCCAGTCCGGTGGCAGCCTGCACATGGCACTGGTTCCCAGACTGGGCTTGTTTGCTGGTGTCTTGATACTGATTTTTCATGCTTTCTGTCCCTCTCTCTTTGCCCGACAGTGGCCACAGATGTCTTCAATTCCAAAAACCTGGCCGTGCAGGCGCAGAAGAAGATCCTGGGTAAAATGGCATCCAAATCCATTGCCACCACCTTGATCGATGACACAAGTAGTGAGGTGTTAGATGAGCTCTACAGAGTGACCAAGGAGTATACCCAAAACAAGAAGGAGGCAGAGAGGGTCATCAAAAACCTCATCAAAACGGTTATCAAGTTGGCCATTCTGTACAGGAATAACCAGTTTAATCAAGAAGAGCTCGCACTGATGGAGAAATTCAAGAAGAAAGTCCATCAGCTTGCCATGACCGTGGTCAGTTTCCATCAGGTAGAGTACACCTTTGACCGGAATGTGTTATCCAAGCTGCTGAATGAGTGCAGAGAAATGCTCCACCAGATCATCCAGCGGCACCTCACCGCCAAGTCGCATGGACGGGTTAATAATGTCTTTGATCATTTTTCAAATTGTGAATTTTTGGCTGCTTTGTATAATCCCTTTGGAAATTTTAAACCTCACTTACAAAAACTTTGTGATGGTATCAACAAAATGTTGGATGAAGAGAACATATGAACCAGTGAATTAAGACCATGACTGTGATTTATTTGAAGATGGGACACTGCTGATTCATGAAGGAATAAAGAATTTTAAAGATCACACATATTTCAGGAAAACGTTGCCCAATTCAGCTGTCAGGCATTAATAGTAGTGCTTTTTATGAGGCTTATTTGATTTGAAGAAAAACATATTGCCAAAAGTTCTGGTTAATAGCTTCTTAATGCATACCAGATCATGGGGAAAATATGAGTTACACAAAGAAAAATAAGGGTGGCTCCAAACTTTGTGACTTTTTAAAAAAGCAGTTGTTGTATTGGTGGCTAATATGTACAAAGTTATGCATTCTGATTCAGTTTTGTTCATTACTATGTATATGTACCTTTTTTTCAAAGCCAATAGCTTTCTCTTGCTATTATTGCTTCTTTTGAAACAATTCTGTATTCAAGTTTACCCTCGATTATTTTGTTAAACATTGTGTCATTTACATTTAAGAATTACATCTGAGGCAGTCACACTGAACCTCAGAAAACTCTGTATTCTGAAATCAAAACTGTGGAAATGATACTTGACATTATGAACACATCCAATATAATAATATACTTTTGAAATTGAGTGTTACTTTGTAGTACCAACAGTGATGCTTAAATTCTCAGAACTGTAATAGCATCTCATTGCCTTGAAATGCTTGCCTAAGGGCTTACCTTTGATAGCATTCTAAAAATGTGCTGAGGAAATCTCCATGTTAACCTCTCTTTCATGTGTAAGAAACAAGAGAGAAAATCTAGATTAGTCTGATATGAGCACAACAAAAAGCAAGTAGAATTAAGAAAGATTTAAGAATCTTTGTTTCAGAAATGGACCCATTAAAATAATTCAGGTGATCGAAGGACAAAGGGGAAGATAAGATATTGCTACAGAACATGCCCATGAAGATAAATGCATTTCAATGTTTTGAAAGGTTTGATAAATAATGCCACTTTTTATTTAACTAATAAGGTTTTGATATTTTGTTATGTGCTGTTTGATGAGTAAACCAAAGAATATTTGCATTTTAAGCCGTTTGAGTGTTTTTTCTATGTAACTTTTGGTGTGTGAATGATAAAGTAGTCATTTGCTTATGTTACAAGAAGAGATGGAAACTTGCTGATCACTATGTTATCTAGGAAGTAACAGACCCATCCACCAGCACTAAATATTTGCATTGTCACTGTGTCTATGATTAAGAATACTCTCTGCCCTGAAGCTTATCTGCTTCCCAGAATACTGACATTAAAATATAGTTCACCAGGAGAGATCGCATGAATGAAAATTCCAGAAGTCAAGATTCTACTTTAATCATCACAGCCTAGAGAGAGGTGGTCAGTTTTTCTGATACCCTCATTTGCTTGACTAAGACAAGTAGTGAAGACAAAAAGTATCTCCATGTTTGATCTTAAGTCCTGACACTAAGGTTAGAGCTGAAATTAACATTTGCACATCCTAGAGTCAGTAAGGATTGCTAGGTTTTATAACAATAGCATGGTAACTGCAGACTTGGTCCCTTGAGCTTCATAACTTGCCAAATGGCACACGAATGGAATTTAGCAGTCTTTGACTAGCTTTCTCTTCCTCATAAGGAAAAGCTGAGAGTGTGATCAGATGCAGACTTCAGATTTGATCCGTTGTCCAGTGGTCTCTCAGAAGTGTGGATGGCAAGGATTCTGGGCAGTTGGTGAATGAGTTTCTTGCTTGTCTTTAACTATGTGCAGGGCCCAGCAGGGAGAAATTTAGATATGCCCAGCACTTTGGGGTGACATTGTTCACCCTGAAGGCTAGCAATCAAGCGTGCTTAGGGCGACAGGAGGAACTTTAATCTTTGGGAAGGGAGGGAGGAGCACAGTCATCTGTCTGTGTCTGCAGGGAGTGGGCCCAGGACAGTGCAGTGAGCAAGACCTGTGGGTACTCAACTCCCTGTCTAAAATAGTGCGGTATTTATAGGTAGCCTACCTCTTCCTCCTGTAGCAGTGACTGCGAACCTTTTAGAGCTTTCAGTGATGAACATCTTGCTGCAGCATGCGTACCGTAGTCTTTAAACCATTTGTCCTGAGAAGATCTGATCTATTCTCTAAACCATGCTGTCCTGAAGTCTTTAAACCATTTGCAGATTGCTTACACCTAATACCATGTAAGTGCTACCATGCTTCCTCCAACACAGGTCCCTGCTGAAAAGGAGTTGGCCTCGAAAGCTGGAGATAAAGAATGCTATCCCCAGTCAGGCTGTCCTTGCCTTACTTCCCTTGCAGAGTACCCACTGAGCAAGAGAATAGTGATGGCAGTAGGTGCACTGTATTGTTCAGGGAATAGTGACAAGAAACAGGTTTCAGTGTTTAGTACAGACACTTTGCGGGGGAGGGGGCCAGGCAATAAACTCAGGGCTTATGCATACAATGCTGGCACTCCTGAAGTTGCTACCCAGCCCCACTTAAAAAAAAATTTTTTTTTCAATGCATGGTTGGTTGAATCCACTAATGCCAAATCCATGAATGTGGAAGGCTTTTGATTGGAAGAAGGAATCCTGTTTGCTACCATTTATCAGAATCTTCTGGAGGGTGCCCATCCCCTCAGCAGGCTCATGCCTGGAAAGCATACCTTAGAAGGATCAGTCACAAAGGTGGGATTAGTTATTTTCTGATCCAACTGGACTACCTTTTTGCCTGAATTTAGTATGATGGGACAGTTGGGTGGAAATGGGCAGCTAGAAAGAATATGAATGTGCTTAGAGTAGTTAATTATCAGCCAAGTTAACAGTAATTGGAGTTTTAGGAACCTGGTTTTTAAAATGATGTCTTTAAATTTTGAGAAAGCAAGAATCATGTTAAAATGATTTTATTTTGTGCTGATGGTTTTTCTGCAAATTACGAGTCAATAAGTGGATGATAACAGTGTTGACAATGAATGTTTACAAGTGGGTTATTATGTGCCAGTCTCATTCATTTAATTCCTGCCACAAGCTTCATTATTTTATAGTTTATGAAACTAAAATAAGAGAAATTGAAGAATTTGCTTGAAGTCACACAGCTAATAAGTATCACAATCAAAATATCAGTAAAACCTTATTTAAATATAGTATGATTAAAGAGAATTCCAGTAATATCCTTGGCTTGGAAGATAGTAATCATTATGCTTGCTAAAATAGTTTTTCAAATAATGAAATGATGGAATTGGGATCCCTACAGATCTGATCTATTCTCTAAACATCCAAGCCTGGTTTTAGTTTTCAACACAGCTTCTAATTGGGAGGCATATTGTGACTCAGATTTCTGTCTCTTAAGGAACTGGAGTTTGAGGTGCACCTTGTTAGAAAGACTCTGACTCTACACCTCGTTTGCAGGTGTGGTGTCCCCTCACCCAGCAGCCCTGGTGGAGGCCAAGCACCACACACCCACGGGCTGAGTGTGTCCCGCAGAGGACATGCAGTGTAAAGCTTTGCATTGTCTTTCAGGTTTCAGGGCTGAAAACCTTTGAAGAAGAAAGCTTTGTATTTTTCTGATTATTAGACCTTTCAAATGAGACTCAAAGTTGGTTTAAAAAAAAGCATGTTAGAAACTTTAATGATATAGAACTACTGCTTCTTTGTATAATCTCATTAACACTTAGTTGGAAAATTCTCTTTCTTCCACTATATAGACACATGTTTTAAAACAAAACAAAACAAAAAGTTGAAACTTTCTGATGGATCCTGTCTACTCAATACTTAAAATAATACTTTTTGTAGTCTGTACATATCAAGTCGGTTGGATTTTTTTACCCAGAGTTTTAGTTTGTCCTTGATATACTTGAGATTATAAGACAGGCTATAGTTTAACACATCAACCTTGACAAATAATAAATGAGGATGAATGTGTTTATCCCTACACTGAAAATATTTGTAGTATAACATTAGTGCTATTGGGAAATTAACATATTCTAATAAAATGAAATAAATTAGCACATTTATAAGAATTATAATATTTAAAATTTGTGGCAGTCTTGCGTTTCCACATTTGCATTATCTAAAGTAACTGAACGTATTTGCATTCCTGGGCAGGAAACTTCTAATCTCAAAACTGATTTTAATACTCAGGGCTATTTATAAACAATAAAGCTTTATCCTAGCTTTGAAATAATTTCATTTCCTGTAATTCACATAAAGACTTAGAAACCTCCTAAAGAAAATGCCAAAGCACTAACTAGGAGAATGAGTCAACTTTTTTTTCCAAAATGATACAAGAAGAAAAGCCACGAGTGTTTTTAATCAGATACAACCATTGCTGTGAAGTGCTGTACTGGAAATGCCTTGTCTCATTCAGGTGTCCGCCTGAGCACTTCTCTGTGGCCAGAGCCAGAGAGACATTTCATCTCAGGGAAACTCCCGAAATGGAAACACTTCTGCAATACTGATTCATTTCTGTGTCACTAAAGATGTATTTTCCACCTAACCATGAACATCGTCCCCTAGTTATAGGCGGCAAGCCACTCCAAAAACGTACTGTCAGCTCAACACTGGAAAAGGATGTGGAAAGTCAGCCAGCGTTCACAGTGAAGAGAAAAACATCTGTGCTTTGGAAAATATTCTTCAAGCATAGAGAAGGAAGCGTGTTCGGCAGCCACTGAGTCTCCCCGAGGTCGTCATGAGATGAAGCAGCCGGTGGATAAAACCTCTTGCTATTTTTCTTCCTGGGTGGCCGAGGAAGTTCTCTGCTTCCCCACTACCAGCTGGGTAACTATTTTTGCCTCCTGGAAATAAAATGACTGACCAGGCACTTGGGATTTATTCTTAAAACAAGGAAAAAATATTTGATTTTTAAAAGCACGTGTTTTGATTTATAGAGTGATCTAAGACAATGTGTTTCTCTGTACTTCGTTTTTTCCATTTAAAGTTTACAGATAGATTAAGTCATCTTTAAAACTGCCATCTGTGAAGTAGAAACATAGGTGTGAAAGCAAAAAGAGCATAAATATCCCTATTATTATCATTATCTGGGATGATTGATGTTTTATAAGGAGCCAAGGTTTCATTGTCCCAGAAATCGACTTTTATTAGCCAAGCTACCACTTACTAGGCTAAATGACCTGTCATCGTCTTTTATTGCTCTTTTTTAAGGCTTCTTGTTTTCAAGAAGTTTCCTGCCCAATGGTAAATACTTGCTAGACAAATTATAAAACTCTGGGAGACTTGTAACATCCTAGAAGAGGACACCATGATAATTAGATAAAAGTTCCAGCATGATTGCTGTTCCCACCATCTCTCAGAGTCTGTGTCTATCCAGGGCCGAGGAGTCATGTTGTTAGCTTCCTGCAGTATGAACGGACATGAGCGTGGTGAGTCCTCGGGGGGAAACATTCCATGGTTTCTAGCACCTGTGTCCAAGGTTTGGCGTCTCCTGCTCCTGGGGGCCTGCTGGAGGGTGACCGGGGGAACCCCGCTGGGGACAGCACTGGCGAAGCCATCAGGAAGCCCAAGTTTGCAGCTCCTTGCCGGGCAGGGAGCTCTCTCTCCATCTATCAAATTTCCCTGAAGTCAGCTACTCCATAGTCTCATTGTAAGAATAGAATTCTGAATTCCTTTCACTGTTTCCAAGGAAGCCATGAAAATAAGCCTAAGCCTAAAAGACCATCAGCAACAAACTTCAGCAGATGGAATTTTATTAAATTCCAGTCCCCTTAAAATACTCTTTTTGGCTTTCAATTTAGGAAAATTGTTTTAAGTTGAGTTGTTGAAAGTAATGGTTTCCGACGCTTACTTATATACAGTCTCATATTATTTTAGCATTCCTAGTGACTTTAGTTATCCATTGCAGCAAAACAAGCCACCCCAAAATTCAGTGATTTGAGACAGTAACCACTTGGTTGTCTCTCGTGGTCCCAGGGGTTGAATAAGCTCAGCTGGGCAGTTCTCTCTCCTGATGCTGAGGATTGAAGCCAGAGCCACACATGGGCCAGCCACATAACTCAGTCATTAAGCTCTACCCACAGCCTCCTAATTTTTAAGTGTACCTCACAAATGAACGTGTTAGTAAGATACATTTTTTATCAGTATGTATACAGTACATGATGTTTATGTTCCTTGTGGGGAGTTGGTTCATGTACAGAACATCTCAATTCCTTTTTTCTTTGATTCCCTCCCCTTCCCCCCCCATCTCTTGATCTCATTCCTACTTGAGAAATATGTGTCTCCCTAGTTCTCATTATCTTTTATTTACTCTTTGTACTTTCAGTTTTTCATATAGGAGAAGCCATGTAATAATTAAGCTTGTGTATCTGCATTAGCATTATGATCTCTAGGTACATCCAATTTCCTACAAATGACTCAAGCTTAACTAAGATAAAGTTTAAATGTAAAAATATCCATTTCCTAAAAATTATGCAAGTAGTGATTTGTCGGAATCTTTATTTTTTTAAACTCCACTGGAGATTGCAGCCAGGCCTCCTGCACGCTGAGCAAGGCTCTCCAGGGCCTGGGCAGTCCTCTGTTGTGGTCTTGTAGGTACAGTCAGACAGTGACTGGGACTGGAATCTTCTGAAGATTTTACCGGGACACTTGGAGCAATTGGATCACTTCCCTTGCATGGTCTGCAGCTCCTTCTTACTAAGGGTATTCAGAAGTGCAAGAACCTAACTTGCTGGCATGCTTAAGGCTCAAGCTCTGAACAGATTTTACATCATTCTTGCCTCATGATACTGGTCAAAGCAAATTGCAGGCTATGTTGGAGGTGCCCCCAAACCTCCTCCATTGCTGGTTCTCTAGAACTCACAGAACCCCCAGAAGAATGATTAGCAGCTATGGTTTCTTGTAGTGAGAAGATCCAGTCAAAGGAGAAAGGTGTACCGAGCAGAGTCTGCAAAGGCCAAGAGCAAGTGGCCAGTTGGTCTTGTCTGGTAGAATTTTACTGACAGCACTTAATGTTCCCAACAAGAATGAGTGACAGTGAGTATAAGATGTTAGCAGCTGGGAACTCACCTGACCCTTTGCGTCCAGCATTCTTACCAAGGCACAGAACACCCACATACTGACCTTCGTTATTCAGTGTCCAGCCCCTTCAGAGGTCAGCGACGTGATGTCCCTCAGCCCCAGATGAATAAAAGTGAGTGCTGGCCATGAATCACGAGCTCCCCAGTGTGGCTGATGGTAATCGGTATACAGAACACTGTCATCAAGGCTTAGCAGTTGTCTCCCGGGACCTTCTTGTCAGTCCGTCCTTCGGGACCGGCAGAGTTCAAACATCCCAGGTTCCCGAATTAAACATTTACAGCACACACGCAAAACATGAATTTAATACACACTATCGAAGGGTGTGAATTCTGGGACACATAGTTCTTTGAAGCTGTCCTTGGTGGCTAGGATATCATCCTTGTTTTTCCCTCTTGGCTCCAACAAAGACCACAGAATAGGGGGTCTGGAATTCATGGAATTTTTTCCAACTGTAAACAAATACATAAAATAGTGGGTGGGGCACCTACTAATAAGTACATCCTTGTGCACACGAACATGTGAATCTCATCTATGTCTGATGAGTTCATTTATGCATTTCAAGAAATGATGATTGAATACCTACTATGTGCTCAACCCCAGGCCCTGGAACACCACACTACAGCTGCTTCCTATTCCTGAGGAATTCGCTGACTGATGGGACCCTGAGAATGCACAGGTATTTAGTGCTGACTTGGACCTCCCAGGAGCCTGGGTGACCAAGAGAGGTTTTGCTAGCTCTGTATAAGCTTTTGGACAAAATTTTCAAACAGTGTTTTAAAATAATAAAAAGCAACATGGTGTGACCCTGCCTCAAAAAACCAGGGCCGGGAGTTTGGCTCAGTGGCTTAAGCGCCTGCCCTGGCAGGCGCGAGGCTGTGAGTTCACTCCCCGGTGCCGCAACAAAAAATAAAATAAAATAAAAAAATAAAAAATAAAAAGCAATGAACTCAGGTTCAGTGATAAGAGTGCTTGCCTAATAAGTGCAAGGCCCTGGATTAAATCCCCAGCACTGCAAAATAAGATACAATATAAAATAAAAATCATGCCATATCAGCAGCTTATAATAGCAATGGATTCAGATAGATGTGGTGGTACACACCTGTAATCCTGGCTACCTGTGATGCTGAGGCAGGAGGATCGCCAGTTAAAGGCCAACCCCAAGGCAACTTAGACTCTGTCTCAGCGTTAAAAAAAAAATAAGGGAATTTAGATGTAGCTCCACATTTTATGGGTTCAATTCCTAGTACCACATGAATGAAAAAAAAAAAAAAAAGAAATAAACTCAAAATAGTCCAGATTTCGTTTTCAGAATCAATGGCAAGTACATGTCCATGCTTATGTACGAGGGACAGTAAGAAAAGTGTTTTAAGAGTCTTTTTTTTTTTCATTTAAAACAAAGATGATTATAAATGAACACATGGCAAAGTGTAGATTACAAACTATTGAGTGGAAGAATGTAAGTGAAAATCCAGTATGTTTTAATCAAAATTTAATATATTAATTGTTGGAAATATCTGAGTAATAACAACATGCAAGGAACCTTTTTTAAAAAAGTAAATCATTTGTCTAAACACTAGATTTCACCTTCCTTTGTGAAGGCGGATGAACTCCGGCTGCGTGCCCCCTGTGCTCAGTGCCTTTGCATCTCCCCGAGCTTTTGGCCAGGGTGCAGGGGTCACAGTTAAGCTGATCCAGCGGGGAGACTGTGGCCAGCGCTGCATCTGGTGTGGGATTCTGAGGCCACTGCCCCTCTTTGGTTGTGTCTGCTTGTTGATCGCTATGATTACACTGAGCTCCCTGAGTCTTTGAGGAAAATCATTAACAAGACAGTCTGTCCTCAAAGGAAAAAAAAAAAAAAAATATATATATATATATATATATAATGAGATAGGATAATTATGGTACTAATCTATTAGCGCATTAAAAAACGGTTTGCACTTATGTTGTTTGATCCATTTTTCATGTCTATATTTTGTAATCTCAGCAACTACTTTGAAGATAACAATACGCAATGTGCTAACCATTGTTAATCTCCTATTGTTTTGAAATTCTGTATCATTTTTATACTTTTTTCTTTAAAAAAAAAAAACCAGACAACAACAACAACAAAAACCCAGTCCATCTTCTTGCCAGTAGTCAATTAGAGAGCAAGCCCAGGGGATGGAGCCCACTGCAGGCCTGAGATCCTCCCTGATTCATCGTGGCTGCTCTGTGGCTCTAGACAAGACAGGGCTCTTTCACTTTTCACTGTGTTGCTGTGTTCAGAGAGCTGGGGGTCCATGGCCTCTCTGGACAGATTCCAACACCTCCTGATGCTTGCTAACTCACAAAGGACTTATTTCTCCTGACTAGAAAAAGATGGGATTTTGGACTTTGATTTAAGTTTATATATATATTTTATATATATATTTATATGTATTCCATTCCTTATGCATGAATTTCACCCAAAAGTAACTATAAATACAGTTAATTGTTTGAAAACTGGCCTTGTATGCTGAACTGGGTTGGTTTTCTTCAGGAGCCAGGGAAAGACGTCTTCTCTACTCCGTCTTCTCCACTCTGCCTTAGAGCCGCCTTGGCCATGCTGCTCCCTCACAGGCTGCTGAAGGAGCCATTCCAAACTGGGCAGTCCCAGCACTTGGGAGGCTGAGATAGGCAATGTGCAAATTCAAGCCCAGTCTGGGCCACTTAGTGGGAACTTGTGTCAAAATAAAAAAATTTTAAAAGGTCTGGAGATGTAACTGAGTGAAGTCTTGGATTCATTCACTAGTACCAAAGATAGATAGATGATAGATAATAATAGATAGATACATAGATGACAGATAGATTGATAGGTGATAGATGATCGATCAAAGATAATCCAAACATCCCACTCCTTTTAGCTTAAGGAAAGGAAAACTGACATGTTGGTGAGAGGTTCTGGTGTTTTCGTTGCTGTCAGCAAGAATTAAGTTTGGAATATAAGAAAAACTAAGCATTTCCATCTTTTTTCAGTGGTAATTTCAATATAGGTATTTCCCCTAAACACCTTAAGTTTACTTCCTCTGGTTAGTTCTCATAATATCCAGGAAAACCTTCCTACACAGGTATGAAGATTCCAGTTTTAGGAAAAGAACCTTGCTAAGCTGATGTGACCCCCATGGTGCAAATCATTACAAGTCCAAAGAGCAAGGGTCACGAGGCTGATTCTTAAGAAGCACAGTTGGGTTGCTCTTTCCCTTCCCAGTTTGTATGTATTTTCTGGAGACCCATTTCCCAAGTAAGGATTTGTTTTGACTGACAGTGCTTAACAGTAAAACACAGGAGTTCTGGGTTTATAGCTCTGGTTGAGGGAAGCACCTTTTGCACACATGTGCAGAGCTAACTGAAACTGGGCAGTGTGACATATTCTTCTCTGTGTTTTCCTTTAAACTTTTTGTTTGAAAATTGGATTCATAGGAAACTGTAACAAAAGTGCAGAGTTCCATGTATCCTCTGTCCAGCATTCTCCAATGATTACACCAGTTATGTAAGTGTACCGTGGAATTTAACACTATTGTCTTGGTTACTTTTCTCTTGTTGCTGAGACAAAATACCTGATGCCCAAAATTAGGGAAGGAAAAGTTTATTTAGCTTACAGGTTTTGGAAGTTTCAGTCCATACTCAGCTGGCTCCAAGGCAGGGTGGCGTAGTTAAGGGACAACTGTTCATGGCTGCTACAAGAGGCAAGAGTGAACAGGGTAAAAAGGGGAAAAGGATACCTCCTCTCCCTTATGTTGTATGCAGGTTACCCACCCCTGGGTGGGTGCAGCACTCACACCACCAATCCCAACGCTGGACAATGAACCCATCTCAAATGCTACACTCAGCTGCCCTAGAAAGGTCTACCTCCCATGACCACATGAGGCTTTGGGGGGACGTTTAAACAAACCACAACAGTACAGTATAACTAGACTACAGATCTTTGGAACTGTATCATATAAAACTCTTTGGGACAGACTTCATATCCTCCAGATACGTCCAAGTTGTTGCATGTGTCAGTAATGCATTCCCTTTTATTTCTGAGTGGCACTACATTGTATGTGTGTCCTAGAATTTGTTCAGCCATTCACCCATTAAGGGACAGTTAGGTTGTTTCTGGTATATTTCATCTGTAAATTTTAATGGACATATTTCTGTGTGAACATAAATTTTCATTACTCCAGAATAATGCCCAAGAATATGATTGCCAAATCTTATGGTAAATACAAACAAACAAACAAAAACCTATTGTCCACAGTGTCAGTGCCATTTTCTATTCACATCAGTTACATACGAAAGACCCAGTTTCTCAGTGCCCTTATCAGAATCATTTATTTTAGCTGTTCTAATATGTATGTAGTGATACTTCATTGTCATTTCAAATAATGATATTGAACATCTTTTCAGATCCTTTTTACTCTTCTTTTTTCTTTAAAATTTGCATAAATTTTGTTTTATTCTTTTAAAAAATTTGTTTCCACTATTATTATTATTTCATAAGTTATAATTCTCAAAGTGAGCAAGCCTACTAGCCAGCCCTCACATTAAGAAACTGAACATCTTATGGATGCATGATAGGAAACAGAGGGATAGATTTTGCTATGGAAAGGGTGCAAAGACTTGGAAGTAGAGAGGAGAGGGAGAGGAGGGGAAAGGGAAATAAAATGATTGAGATGTTCTACATACATGTACCAACTCCCTATGATGAGTGCAATCATTATGTATTGATGAATGCAAATGTGTATTAATAAAAATTTAAACTTAAAGGAAAGAAAGAAGCAGAACATCTTACTTCCTGGGGTATGATGAACATCAGCTTCTTGGTAAAGAAGTGGTATTTCTGGGATCATCTGGGGAAGGTAGAGCCAAATTGTCTTACCTGTTGTCTTAGTTACTTTCTCTCTCTCTCTCTCTCTCTCTCTCTCTCTCTCTCTCTCTCTCATTACCTGAAGCCTTTTATTAACTCATATATAATTACTTGTCTTCTGTTTTGTTGAAGCAGTAAGTCAGACAACACTTGCCACAATAATGTCTGTCGAAGTGGCTCACCATAAAACTCCTGCACTACATTCATCTGACAAGCACTCTTGATGAATACAATTTATTTTGCCATTTTAATTCACCTTATAGTATTTCAAGACAGCCAATTTAACCTTATTTCTATTATTCTTCTTGAGAGTGGTGTTAGACATCTTCCTTTTCTTAATACTACCACAGAGTCTCAACATAAGATGAAGGGTGACTCCTTTTGAATGTTGTAAGACAAAGTATGTCCATATTCCAGTTGCTTAGCAGAGAAAATCAGGTTTTGCTGATCAGGAGAAATTCCTTCCTTGTCCTGAATCTTGGCCTTTACATTTTCTGTAGTGTCCAAGGTTTCAACCTCATGTGTGATGGTCTTCTCCATAAGGGTTTTTATGAAAATTCACAACTTGGTGGGCTAGCTCATAGTTTGTAGAGGTTTCAGTCCATAATCAGCTGGCTCCAAAGCAGGGTGATATGGCAGAGGAATGACCATTCATGGTAGTGGAAGACAGCAAAAGCAACGAGAGGGAAGGGACAAGCCTCCTTCTGTCCCTTATATTGTATGCAGGTTACCTGCCCTAGGGTGGTTGTAGCTCTCACACCCTTAATTCCAGCATTGAACCATGAATCAATCACAAACTCTAGATTCAGTCACCCCTGAAAAACCCATTCCCCCATGACTACATGAGGCTTTGGAGTGACAACTAGACACAAACCATAACATTCTACCCCTTACCCTCCAAAGACTCATGTATATTCCTTAATGCAAACAAGCATTAAATTCCTCTCTAAGAGTTACCGAAGTCCTAACAGTTTCAGCATTTCTGGAAAGTCCAAGTCCAATGTCCCCTCTGAGATTTAAGGCAAACTCTTAGTTAGAAGTGAAAATAAACACTTCCAACATTCAATGGCACAAGATAGACATTTCCGTTCTAAAAGGTACAAATGGGAATGCAAAGGAATGAAACCAAAGCAAGTCCAAAATCCAGCAGTGCAAACATTAAATCCTGTAGTTCCATGTGCAGCATTTGAGGCAATCTGTGGCAAGATGTGAACTCCAAAGGCTTTGGGTGGCCCTGCCCCAAGAGCACTTCAGATGTAGCTCCCACAGCTTTTCCCTCGGGCTAGTTCTGCTCCCTCACAACTTTCCTTTGACAATCCACACTCTTGCTTTCTCCAAACTTCTGGGGTCTCTGCTGCACCTTTAGTATCACACTCACAGCACACACTGTCTTCTCAGGGGCATACTGCCTGGCCTCCCAGGCCTTCTGAAATCTGGGTGGAATCTTTCCTGACCCTGCAACTCTTACATTATGCATGTAAGAGTCACATGGATGATGCCACGGTGTGTCTGCTGCCAGCTGAAGCAGTAGCCAGCCCACTCTCTTGGCTGTAGGAGTCAAGTGCCTGGATCACTGAGCACTCTGAATCCAATTCTGAAGAACAAATTTTCTAGGCCACTGCCATGCTTGAACATAGTGCTTTGGGGCTCTCTTCCCCAATCAAAGTCTTGCACTTTTGCAATGTGGAGTCCTGCTTCTTCTTGTGATGCTCTCAGGGCATCTTTTCTATTCTCCTTTTCCTTCTCAGCAAATAAGATCTCTTCTTTATCTTTGCAGTCCACAGTTTTACCAGAGCTTCCTTTCTGGCCAAACTTACAATGTTTTTTAATCATTCTGCTGTGCTCTTTGCTCAATTCTCAACATAAAACTGCCTAAATCCCTCAACTGTAGCCATGCCACCACCTAAACATTTGACTCCCTTGAAATTTCTTCTGTAAGATTAGTTAGACCACCACCCTTAATCTCAGTCTCAAGCAGTCTCTGGACATGTGTAAAATGCAGACCAATTTTCTTTCAAGGCATTGCACACATCATCTGGAGTCCAGCAGCTGATGCAATCCTTCTTCCCAACAGAAACCTACTAAGCATGGTCTTCACCAGCTTTCTGGTCTTCGGAACTCTGACCAGACTCTTCCATACAGTACAGCCTAAGGCATTCCAGTCCTACATTTTCAACCAGCATCTCCAAACCTTTTGTAACTCTTCCCCTTTCAACAAGCCAGTTCCAAATGCTCTTAAACCGCATGGCCGGGTAATGTCATAGCAATGACCCCACTCTTTGGTACCGATGTCTGTTTTAGTTACTCTTCTCTCTTTCTGAGAAAAAATACCTGAAACCCAAAGATAAAGATTGAAAGGTTTATTTAGCACACAGTTTGTAGAGGTTTCAGTTTATAAACATCTGATTCCCAAGGCAGAGGGGCAACCATGCATGGTGGTAGAAGACAGCAAAAGCAACAAGAGAGGGAAGGGACCAGACTCTTTCTGTCCTTTGTATGCAGGTTACCCTCCCTAGGGTGGTTGTAGCACTCACACCGTTAATCTCAGCATTGGACCATGAATCAATCACAAACTCTAGATTCAGCCACCCCCAAAAAGCCCACTCCCCCATGACTGCATGAGGCTTTAGGGGGACAACTAGACACAAACCATAGCACCTGTCCTGCTCTACCTTTCCTTGTCAGTGGTAACAATTTTCATCTTTAAATTTGTGTGCAAATGAGAATGGATCAAAGGAAACTCTGATGTGAGTTCTCACAGATGATAAAGTTATTCTTCCTACCAGAAGAGGAAGTGGCACATTTGGGGTAGTCAAGATTAGTTCTTGCAGAAAGAAGATGGGTATCTTGAGTTTTCTGCTTTCCTGTTTTCTTCAAATTCTGTTACCTTCACAGACATATTCAGTTGGTTATCTTGGGATTCAGACTTCCCCACCCTGATTTTGATACTATCCTCATGAAACATTTATTTTGTGCCAACCTGAATCTGCTAGATATTTTGAATCATTCTCTCTCATTATGAGGTAGGTGGTGTAACTCCATTTTGTAAAAAAGAAACTAGCACTGAGAAGCTTACACATTTTCCCAGTAATACAGCTGGTAAGCGGCAGAGCCAGAGATTGAACTCATTACTAACCCTGAAAACTCTGCTGTGTGTGCAGCACATGTGGGTGACTGAAGTGAATCCTTAGTATTCTCTGGTTCTGGATGTTCAACTGGGGAATGTTCTATAGGTTAAAGAAAATTCCCAAGCCCAGGGATACAGATCGGTGGCATAGTACCTACCTGGAAAGCATGAGGTCCTCAGTTTGATTCCCAGGACAAAACAAAACAAAAAAAGCCAGAAAGAAAAGAGAATTTCCATTAAAAAATTTTTTTTGGTATACAGAAATAATTTTATTTTCTTAATACAGCACAGTACACATATCTGTATTATTCCCTAGAGTCTACAATATATAAATTACATTAAAAAATTAAGAACAGAAAGGTTCATATGCAGGAAATATTTGCAAATGTATGCCTAACTGTAATCTGTTTTTGACAGTATGTACTACTAGCTTTACACATCTGGATGGACAGACACATCCACGTCGGCATGAAGAGGGGCTGGCTCCACACGCTGTCTTCACACACACTGTGAGTCGCTCACTCTTCACTTTGGTCAGAGATCTCAAGCACTGAGGCAAAGAGCAGATCGGAAAGATACTTCCGGAAGTACACTTACTCCAATGGTCTGTAAATTTCTGTTGCTTCTATTGTCCATCATAGTGAGGGGACCTCTTCTCTTTAAAAGCAAGAAGACCTTCTAGTCTGTCTTTTGTTGGAGTGGTCTGAGCATAACAAGCTTCTTCTATGGCTAATACTGTTAGCAAATCAACCTCCATCCCTTGATTAATTGATAATTTTGCCACTCTGGTGCAACAGGTCCTTGAGGTAGAAACTCCTCTCTAGGTCCAGGGCCTTTCTGTAGGCAGCATCGCCCTCCTGGTTCTGCTCTAGCAGGGGGTTGGCCATCAAGCACTCATGCAGAGAAAAAAGGCTCCTTGGTCAAGGACCTGCCAATGGCACACAGTAATTGCTGCGTTCCCCCTCCCCTGTGAGTCATCTCCAACTTTGTTTCAAACCAGGCCCATTTTGCAGAGGAAGCTGTTACTCCTGTGTCACATGCTGAAGCCAGTTCGAAACCACCACCTGAAGTGAGTTCATGTATTGCTGCAATTGTGGGCCCAGGGAGATTAGCAATGTCTTTCATCACTGCTCTGATTTTGGAGACAAAAAGACCAACTTCAAGCTGGGTGTGGTGACACATGCCTTTAACACCAGCACTCGGGAGGCTGAGGCAGGAGGATCATTGTGAATTCAAGACCTGGGCTACAAAGTGAGCTCAAGGCTGGCCTGAACTGCATAGTGAGACCCTGTCTCAAAAGTAGGGCCAGGAGCCTGGTGTGGTAGTGCACACCTTTAGTCCCAGCACTCGGGAGGCTGAGGTAGGAGGAGCTTTGTGAGTTCGAGGCTGGCTTGGGTTACAACGTGAGCGCTAGGCCAGCCTGGACTACATAGTGCGACCCTGTCTCAAAAACCTAGGGTCGGGAGTTTGGCTCAGTGGCTTACACGCCAGCCTGACAGGCATGAGGTTGTGAGTTTGATCCCTGGTGCCACAAAAAAAAGAAAATAAATAAAATGAAATAGGGCCGGGGATTTAGCTCAGTGGCCTAAGCGCCTGCCTGGCAAGTGCGAGGTTGTGAGTTCAATCCCTGATACAAAAAAAAAAAAAAAAAAAAAAAAAAAGACCAACATCACTGGGTTGCATTGTGGCTCTTTCCTTAGGTCAACACTAGAACAGGATCTCCCTGGGACTTCGCTCCCAGTTATTATGGTGGTCTGAACTTTCTTATCAGATTGAAAAGCATCTAGTTTTTGATAACATTTTTATAAGATTTTTACTGAAGTTTTGCCTTAGACTCTGTTTAGTCCAAGCACCACAATTTCGCAGTTCTCCTCCAGCTGCCGCACCCGCAGCTCATCCTTGGAGATCCAGCCCCTCTGCGGGGCAGGATCCCTGGCCGCGGGCGCCAGGCGCGGGCCCACCCTGAGGGCTGCACCCGCCGGCCGAGCAGTGAGCCCAACAGCACAGCTGACCGCCACCCAGCCAGGAGCCCACGGGACGCCACCACTGCCATGCTTCCTGTCTCGAAAATTATTTTAATCACCTTAGTTGACCTATATGAGCCTTGCTCGTGAATGTCCAAGTTAGAATGCTAATAACGATTAGATAGAACACACAAGCTACCGCTGAAAGTGAGAAAACTGAGATCCCTTCCATGATGCTCACAGATCAGATGACGGCTAAGAAGGTGGCAAACATCCGCAGTACCAGCGCTTGGGGTGCTGGGGGAGGGTGGGAGCACCCTGGGCTGCATGGTGGGTGCAGGGCCGGCTTGAACTGCATAGTGACACGCGGCCTAAAAATAGAAAAGAAAAGGGGTGAGGGAACCATTTACTGCTGTAACCTTGTGCAAATTGCTTGTTTCTCCAGTCCCTTGTTATTTTTATTTAAGTGGAAATAATTACAGTAGTTACATACAACCCACATAAAGTAGCGGGAAAAGACGAGTGCCTCACACACAGTAAGGGTGCGATTACTGCTCGTCATTGCCGCCACCACTACTAGCACCGTCGCCGTCCGCCAGGGATTGTGGGTACAGGAGTGCTGCTCATAGTGGGCTGAAGCCACATCTCTGGCCTGAGAACCTCTGTGGTTAGCAGCTTCCTTTCCTAAAAAAGATATAGTTACTGAATTTTATATTTGAAATGTGCTTCAGCCACCATCCGGGCTGATTTATGAGGAAGGAATCTTATGCAAATAGAATGTATTTAGGAGACACGGTTAATCCTTGGAACATTTAACATTATAGGTTGACTATCCCTTATCCAAAACTCTTGGCAATAGAAGTGTTTCAGATTTTGGATTTATTTGGATTTGGAAATCTTTTCTTAGATTTTACCAGTTGAACTTTCATAACTTGAGAATCTAAAGTCAGAATGCTCCACATTCCAAAACTTTCAGCATGTAATTGCTTATAATGTAAGGAAGGTTCAGATTTAGAGTGAAATGTCAGTATTCATTTTGAAAATACTAACTATCTGCATCTTTAACTTTTAAAATATAATGATACATTCAATCAGGGCTGTGCTAACATTTTCATCCAACCAAAATCAGATTCTGATTTCCCAATCTGCTGGCTCCGTCCAGCGGTGCGCCCTCTCCTCCAGGGCCTGGCTCAGATCGTGTGCTCTGTGTGTCCTTACCCCAGGAAAGCTGGGGAGGCTCCCTCAGCAGTGATTGGTTCTCTTGTCCCCACTTGTCCCCTGGCCATGCATTTGACCTGAATTCCACTTACACAATATTTAATCCATATAGGCACCACCTAAGAAGTCTTTCTCCTCTGTTAGCATTTTAGGATAAACTGAAAACTTCTTAGTGCATTTGCCTCTGCTTCCTTTGGTTTCCATAATAGCTCCTCTGTCTAAATCCTGGGATTTCTAAGGTCATGATCACTTGAGTGTGGGAGAAGCGGGGTGACTGACATTTGTTACGGTACTCTGGATTCACAGGTGTTGATCCTGGCTTAACAATCATTGGGCGAGGGGTGCTTTATATGAACTGATTCAGTCCATTCTTTGCTGGAACAAAAGGATTCCTCCCCATGTGCTGGCAATGGTAATCCAACCTGGATTTCAGGGATTGTCCTGATTTGTAATGTTGTATCTTATTGACATTCAATATTCCTGGAGTTTAGTTAAGAATGTACGTGACTAGGTCTCTCTATACTGATTGGGCGTTAGGACCTACAGTCTATTAACGTTTGTGGTAGTTAATATTTGCTGCCCAAATCCATTCCTTGTTATACTGTTAACTATATCCTACTTTTTATGGAAGTACCACCTGTCCCCAGCTTGCTATCTATGTTTTGCTGTCACCTGTGATAACGGTTGAGTATATGACCAAGCTCTGGTCAATCAGCATTTCATTCCCTTTGGTACAGCAATTGGTTTAGCTTTGCGATCAAGATTGACTGCAGGAGATAGGGTGGTACAGCTCTTGACAGAGTACCTGCCTGGCATATGTGAGGCCCTAGATTTAATCCCCAGCACTGTGGAAAAATAAAAGACAAGACAAGACAAGACTAACGATCATCCTCAGACTTATATTTGCGATGTCGGGGAAAGAAAACCATTGTCTCTTCCCATAGACTTAAACCTGGAACTTCTGGCAGCCATGAGTGTCCAAGAGGAGAGAACCACTCTGAGAGATCAGTGAATCTGGAAAGCAGAGACAAGACAGACAAAAAGTGTGTTCTGATGCTGTCATCTGAGACCAGACTTTCAGCCGTGCCTGCAGATAGTGTTCCTGATTTCTTCATTTCAGTATCCAGTACATTTCGTTTTGTTTTGTTTCTTCCTTTAACTAGTTTGAGTACAGTTTATTCCATACAATGGAAAGAATTTTGATTGATAGGTGATTGTTCTGTTGGTTTTACAGTCCCTGTAGCTCCTTTAAAGAGGAAGAGGCAACCTAAGAAACTGCTAGTCCCTGGACGTTTGCCTAGGTTTACAAGCATCGTATAGAGACAGAGCATCTGGAACTTGGAAGTATAGTCTGTACTGAAGTATCATGAAAATTCAAGTCAAGATTTGTCATTTCTAAGCAATTGTGATCCTGTATTTATAGAAGGCATATTTAACCTTTTGGCTTGCCTGACTCATACTAAGTGAAGAGGAACTGTCTAGGGCCACATATAAAATAGACAATTACAGTTAACATATGTAAGTAACAAAAGTCATTTAAAAATATTTATTATTAGAAAAAAGAGCAAGTGACCTGCAGGCCACAGAATGAGCACACATGATTTAAAGTGTTTTGGAATCTGCAAAGTGAAGAAAACAGCTTTCAAAGTTTGAATTTGGGAAAGTGACTTCATTTCTTTAAGGTTTAGTTTCCTTCATGTGCAAAGTGGCATATTCAGTGTACCTATCTCAAACAATCATTAAAGGAGACAATTTGTGAAATAACCAGAACAAGATGTGCAATACAGCTTCCTCCATAAATAGAAACTATTACTGTTAGTAATTGTCTCAGTGATTTTTCTCTCATTGCTGAGACAAAATACCTAATACCAAGTTAAAGGAGAAAGGGATTATTTAGCTTACAGTTTGTGGAGGTTTCAGTCCATACTCAGCTGACTCCAAGGCAGGGTGGCATGGCAGAGGGCAACAGTTCATGGAGGTGGAAGATACCAAAAGCAACAAGAGCAAAAGCGGGGAGAAAGTCTCTTTTTCGTCCCTTATATGCAGACTACCCAACCTAAGACAAGTGTAGCACTCATACCCCTAATCCTAGCACTACACAATGAATCATTCACAAACTCTAGATTCAGCTGCCTCTTAAAAGTCCACCCTCCCCCCATGACCCCATGAGGCTTTGGTGGGGAGCATCTAGATATAAACCATAATAATACTGCTTTGAATTAAAAAGTCAAAATTAGAAACATAAACTCTTTAAAAAGAGTTTTTAGAGTTTATTAAGCACTTCTATGGCTAGAGCTGTGAGTGAGTGACAAAATGATGGCCTAGTATTCTCAAGGCCCTGTACTTAGTACCTGGCATTGCAAAAAATAAAAATCAAACACAAAGAATTCCTTAGGGTACCTCACAGTTGTCTGCCAGCTCACCCAAGCTGGTAGGCAAAGGGAAAGCTAAATACTTGTGCTTTCTTGTGTTCACAGAAGTGTTGAGATCCAATAATGTTTACCCTTGTAACTTTGAGGCTGTACTAAGTTGTCAGTGATGGTCCTTCTCCCAATGGAAATAAAACTTCAGCTGGAGATTTAGCTCAGTGGCCTAAGCATCTGCCTGGCAGGCGCGAGTTCAATCCCCGGTACAAAAAAAAAAAAAAAGGAAATAAAACTTCAGGCCAAACTTTACCTCCTGAACATTTAAAGAAATCACCATTAAGGAAAAAAAAAAACAACCCCACACAAATCCAAAAGCCTAATCCAAATTACAGGCCTGGCAGTGTGCTAAACTTTCTTGTGATCTGTCTTGTTTTCAGCAGAATTTAAGAAGACAGAAACTTTTAACATTATTTTACAGATGAGAAAAATTGTGATCAAAAAGGATTTGGGCCAGGGATTTAGCTCAGAGGTGTAAGCGCCTCTGTTGCCCAGCTTCCGTGCCTGTCTTTGTTCATAGCCATTCAAGCACCTCAGGGGACCTGGTTCCCAGGAGTTGGTACTCCAGGATCACTGACAAGGCTAATAGTGGGGTTTTCCAGTGGCAAGCTACAAATGAGGGAACCAAACCACAGAGGAAAAAAGGTTTCTCTCCTGGGCAGCATTGTTATCTTCTCACTGTCTGTTCATGGCCCTATAAATTAGAGAAGATGTCGCATTGTGGGGCACACGCCTTCCTAATGAGCCACTTGGTAGTTGATTTTCTTATACATAGCTAATATGAGGACCAGATGGGAATGAAAAGTAATTATACCTATTTTTATTTTTTTTTCAGGGTTCAAAGGGAGAAATGATGTTTATTTGAAACAAAAGTCTTATTTTTATGTAAATTTTGTCATTGATAACATACTTTGTTCCACAATGAATTGTCGTTTGGAAACTGAAATTTCCTGTCACCTTAATGGTTGTTATCTGAGATCTGTGCTCTTATTTTCAAATATTTTCATTGTCTTGGCTTGTCTTCTGGAGATTTCCTTTTGTGTGCGTGTGACTTAGTGACAGTAGAAATCTGTGAGAGCCTCAGGCAGAGACTGATTCAGTCCTGAGTGACTGGATGCTATGCTGCTCCTGCTGACGGTCAGGGCCGCTGCACTGCCTAACGCTGAGAGCTTCATTTGCTTTATGTCAAATGGGCTGTGCCATTGGACTGTTAGGGTTCGGACGAGTGTCCCCCAAAGATTTGTCTGCAGAGTGGTGTTAATGGGAGGTTCTGTGGGTGTTTAGGAAGCAGGGCCTGGTGGGAGAGCCGTGGGTCATCTGGGTTGTGCCTGGGATTGTGGGACCCTGATGTTTCCCCATGTCCACCCGCCCAGTGGGAGAGGTGAGCACTGGACCCTGTCATGATGTGCCATGCTTACCAAAGGCTCTAGCCAAGGAGGTCACCCAGGCTTGGACTCTAACACCCACAGTGATGAGCTGAAACCTCTGCTTCATAAACAGCCTGTTAGTGCCCAGTGATATGAAACTGACCAACAAAGTGACCATGAAGAGGAATGGGCTCGAGAGCAGTCAAGGTGATTTATCTTTCTTTTTGGTTTTCTTGTTCTTTAGGAAGGGTCTGGCTGGCCTTGGCTTTGAACTCGCTATGTAACGCAGGCTGGCCTGAAACTCGAGACGGTGTTCCTGGCTCAGCCTCCTCAGTGCTGGGATTACAGACATGAACCACTGCATCTGGCTTGCTGCTCAGCTGCTTGGCATTGACTTTGTTTATCACAACCCCAGCATTCACTTGGAGGCTGCTCTTCCCCTCCGGGTGGCTCCCATGTCTCTGAATGTAACTGGAGACCAGGTCTTACCAATCAGAGCTCACACCCCCTGGCTGCAGTGACTGATTCATACAGGGATGTTGACAAGCCCAGGGTGTCAGCCTTTTTTGCTGAGTCTTCTAAATAGTTACTTCTCAGCCTTAAAGCAATCCTGGAGCTTTAGAACCCAAATGTAACATCCTGTTGACTGAGGCAGGTGTAAGGCTGGGAGGAGCACTGGTACACTGGCAGGAGTGTAAGTGATGTTGAGTTGGAGGCATATATTTCTCCATAATAAATGAGCATTGTGGAGGAGGCACTACTGTTAGGAGTGTCAGGAAGATGAGCTGGGAGATCACATCATGAGATGTTCTGGACGAAATCTGCTAGAGGATCCCAGAATTCAAACTGATTCCAGCAAGGTCACCCAAGCCTTAAGACTGACATAGTACAGGGCTCTAGTTATATTCTCCCTCCTCTTGCCAGCTAAGTATTTTTATGGCCAAAGATTTACCCATTGCTTTCTCGGGCCTTTCGCCCTTTAAGACATTGTGGTTTTTGTTTTCTTCTCCTGACTTTTCTCTTCCCACTATGGCGAAACTACCCTTTGCTTCTGAGCATTTAAAAGAAGTTAATATTTCCTTTTTTCTGAGCAAGACTTTGAACTCTTCAGGGACGAATGCTCATGGAAATCTAGTAAAAAAAAAAAAAAAAAATGAACTCTTGTGGCAGACATCTGGTAGTTCTCAATTTTTTCCACTGCAGATCGCCAACTGATTCTGATGAACCTGTGTGTGTCGGTAAGCACCAGCCAGAGGATCAGGTTTCTGTTACAGTCATAATTTATCCACCATTGTATTCGCTCCTCTGTTTTTTTTTTTTCTTTTTCTTTTTGTGTGTGATATTTTGCCTGCAACATCTGACTAATCTGCTGAGGGAGAACCATCCTACACAGTTCCACTAATCAGATCATTTTCCAGGTTGGACAAATTATGAAAAAATGAATTCCAAAACACCTGTGTGGGGCTGGGCATAGAGCCTCCCCCAGTGTGAAGATCTCAGAACCATTTTTTTTTTCTTTGTCATGCTAGGGATCAAACAGAGGTGCTTTACTCCTGAGCTATACTTCAACCCCCTTAAAAAACAAACAAACAAAAGCAAAACAAAACAAAAAAAACTTATTTTGAGACAGGGTCTTCATAAGCTTCCCAGCCTGGCCCCAAACTTGTGTTCCTTCTGCCTCAGCCTCCCACAATCCTCCACGACCCATCTGGCTATGACTGGGGATTATATTTGGGGATCTTACTTGTGTCATTCAAGAAAGGTGTTTCCCAGGCTCTAAACCCGACCTTTTTCTGTTTACTTCAGGCCTTTGAAAGTTACTTACTGGCCTCTTTATCATCTAATTGCTTGATGACAATTCAAGAAGCTTGCTTCTCAGAAATCCTGGAGTTTTAGAACCCAAATGTAACATCCTGTTGACTGAGGCAGGTGTAAGGCTGGGAGGAACACTGGTACACTGGCAGGAGTGTGAGTGATGTTGAGTTGGAGGCATATATTTCTCCATAATAAATGAGCCTTGTGGAGGAGACATTACTGTTAAGAGTGGAGGAGTGTCAGGAAGATGAGCTGGGGGGATCACATCACAAGATGTTCTGGACCTGAAATCTGCTAGAGGATCCCAGAATTGTTGAGCATAGCAGAAACCAGCTCTGTGGACTGGGGCAAACGGGAAGCAGAGACGACCCGGGGACGCACTTGCAGTCTCGGACGGGAACGCCCTGCTGTGTAAATCTGTCTGGGACGCACTCTCCGGGGACCACAGCGGGAGGAATAAGCTATCCTGACATATCTACAACCCGATTTCAAATATTTGCTCTGCCTTTTGGCCGAAGAAAAGCGTCAGTAGTATTTGAAGGAAAAATTGGGTGGGGGGAGAGAGAAACGAAGTTCTCTGTGTGCCGCAGACTTGTACCTAGAGCCTCTTTTAAAGGCACCAAATGCGATGTTTCCATGGCGTTTGACCCCCTCTTGTGGCAGTGTGGTGCCACTGTTTCTAACTACGTACATCACCTAGTTGTTTAACACGACAATATAACAGGTAGGATTTAACAATCCAATGAGGCATAAAGCAGAGAATCTGTACTGAATTTAGACACACAGCTCAGAGAGTTAAGGCATTCAGCTTTAAAAAGAATGATAAATAAACTTGTAGATCCCACTGTTTTCACCAATAGATAGTTTTATAAACAGCACTTTCAACAAATGTTGGGTTAGTATGAGGATTTGGGGAGGAAAGAAAGTACTAGATTTTCCCTATCCCAGTGCAGCTGCAGATAAATTGTATACATTTTGCTATGAAAATGTGGGATCTAAATGCATATGTACATTCTAGTGATATAATATTTCTGGAATAATTTTATTCATTGGATATTGTTGTTATATGCTTCTCTCCACAGCCCTGAAAGGAGTGGAACAAATGGTATAACTTCACAGGTCCCGTTTTTGAAATCCTAAATAATATGAACTTCTCTCTAAGAAATTATACAAAGAAAAATTGTTTTTGAAAGAAAATGAGCTGGAAACAAATTTTTAAGTATTATGCGTTGCTTTTGGATCACTCTCAGTAAGTTGGATCAAATGCAATTATTGTATCATACAACAGTTTTCAGTACACTGGCAAATTATATGGCACACAAATAAGAATAGTGTCATGGCTTTTGTCTCGGTGTCTCCCCAAAGCCTCACGCACTCATAGGTGGGGCCTTTGGGAGGTGACCAAATCGTGGATGTGTCATACTGGATCATGGGTGTGTGGCAGTGGATTAGTTGACTGATGGGTTTGTAGCTGAGAATGATGTTTAGGTGAAGCCTGACGGGAAGAGGTGTGTCAGGTGGGTCACTGCATGTGGCCCGGGGAAAATAAATTATATTTTCTCCTGTCTTCTGGCTTCACGTGCCATGGTCTGTCTCTCCTCTGTGATGCTCCTCTGCCATGCCAGCCTGCCTTGGAGCCAGCCAGTTATGGACTGAAACCTCTGCAAAGCGTGAGCTAAAATAAACCTCTCTTCCTTTAACTTGAAGGTGTTGGATATTTTGTCCCAGGAATGAGAAAGTAACTAAGACAAAGAGACTCTTTTCAGGCACAGAGGGCATTCCTTAACTGACCTGGTGCCTGGGCATGCTCATGGTGGTGGTAAACATGTGTCTTCCCAGTGTGGTAGGCAACTTCTAAGACTGTCCTTATTCATGACCTGTGTTTTTGTGCATGGGCCAGACTTGACTGTTTTCAGTGAATACAATATGGCAAAAGTAATGGGATATCACTTGTAAGATTAGGTTACATTGTTTCATTTATACTAAAAATTTATCTTAGTTAACTGAAAAGAAAGCTTATGTTATTATATGTTTGTTTCTTTTTTGTAAGAATCTTTTTGGTTTATGTCTGAGTAGCTACTTTGAAGATAACAATACACAGTATAATAATTATTGTTACTCTCTTAAGAAAAAGGTATGGTTTCCCAAAATTTGGAGGCAACCTAGCAACCTTTCTACTGCCATGATCATTCAGACAATGGAATAATAATGCAGAAGTTATCAAGCCATTAAAAGACATGGTGGGAAATTAAATGCATATTATTAAGTAAAAGAAACTGGTAAGCCAATTCAAAAAATGTTGCCCACTGGGACAACTCTCCTTGAACAAAGAGCAATTACCTCCATGGTGTCGAAAGCTGACCCTGTCTCCACGTACTGATGTGTACAAAGCTGGTTAGGCCATTTTCTTTTCCCTTGAATTGACTCTAAGCAATGTAAATAGGGCTGGCTGAGGTGCTGATGTGTCATCTTTGAAGCTAGGCGACAGTCACTGTTTCCCTGCCCTGTGACTCCCAAAACATGGTTGAGCCTGGCAAGGTGAAGAGCCATAGCTCAGGACTGTCAACTGGGCTTGAGCCTTGAGATAAGAGGCTTAGACTTCCCAGGGCAGAAAAGTTTGCACATCAGAGATGAAGCACCAGCCCCTTAAACATTAACTGCTACCTGTTATGCAGATTGGTCTTTCCGCATGTCCTTCTCTCTGCATATTGCATATTGCATATTTCAGAGAACTCCATAGAAAAGGCTACTTACTCTATGATTCTAAGTAAATAACATTTTGAGAAAGATAAAACTAGGAACACAATAAAAAGATCCATGATGGCAAGGCGTTAAGCAGGAGAGAGGGACGAGTGGGCGTACCAACAAAGAACTTAGGGCAGAGAAATCGTTCTGTATGATGCTGTAGTTGTGGGTGCATAGCATTATGCATTTATTACAACCCAGAGAACACAAAGCACTGAGAGTGAGCCCCAATGTAAATGGTGGACTTTAGGTGACATTAAGTCCGTGTAGGTCATGATTTTTCACCATATTTTTCAGTCACACCTTTTATGAATGTTCAAATCTTATATCCTGCATGGGGATCTATGTGCCCAACACATAAGTTTAAAATGGAAAACAGTTCTGCCATTTCAGTTATCATTATTACTGTGGTGGTAGTGGTAGTACTCATGACTGAACCCAGAGAACACCAAACCATATCCTTAGCTCTTTTTTAAAATCTTAGTTTGAAACAGGTCTCTCAAATTGTTCAGGTTGGCCTCGAACTTATAGTCTTCCTGTCTTAGCCTCCCCAGCAGCTGGAATGTATGTGGCACCACACCCCTTTCAGTCCTGCTTTTATTGCAAGCTTTTGACTTTTAGAATTCAAATGCATAGGCCACTAACTTCAGCCTTTGGGAGGCTAAGGTGGGAGAATCGTGACCCTACTGGCGGCCTGGACTACATCAAAAACAACTTTTAACTTTTACACACTGGGTGCTCTCACAGTGTCATGTGCTGTTAAACTAGAATCGATCTAGCACCCAATTTGAGTTCTCTCATGTCTTTCTTTTCCAGAGAGTGCAGGATCCATATGACCAGTACAGAAGCAGCCACACACCCATGATGGTAAGAAATACTAGCCACAATCATGTCATAAGAATCGGCGTTCCCAGATTCTAGCACAATTAGACCTATATTCCAATTGCTAGCCAACAATTATGTTGGGAAAGGGTGAAAAAAACCCCAAAAACTCCTTGTTTGAACTTGTTTATCTGTCAGCTAGACTGTGCCAGCTGGCCATGTCAGTGAACCTTCACACAACTGGGAAGTATCTGGAATTTTTTTTTTTTTTTTTTTTTTTTTTTTTTTGAGACAAGATACCACCATGTAGTAGCTGAGGCTGGACTTGACCTCACTATGGAACCCAGGCTGGTAATCCTCTTGCCTCAGTCTCCCAAGTACTGTGATTACAGGTTTGTGTCACCATGCCTGGTTGGGAAATACCTTTTGTAAAGAAGTTAGTTACACTTCAGTGTGCTCCTTCTGATATTTTGCATGAATCCAGGGCCTTCTCCAGCTGTAGTGTAGCTTCTGTCACCACTGTGACTTGATCTCAGAGTCACTGTGCCTAGTGAGGGCACACTGATGTAAGCTTTGCTACTCTGAGTGATGCATAAAAGTTTCTTTTCTGCGAACTTTCTTGCTGCAGCAGGTCTAACCCAGATCATGTGCCCAACTTTAATAAATAAGATAAAGGAGAAATAAATTAGAAAAAATCCATTATATTCTCACTACAAGCTGACCTTGAGAAGAATCCAGGTCTGAAGCACTCCTTTCCTCATGCTGGTTATATGCCTGAAGTCTGCAAAGTATAGCTGCCCACTCAGTATCATGACCCCTAGAGAGTTTCTTGGGATCTGAAGAAAGAAATTTCCAGGGCCGGGAGTTTGGCTCAGTGGCTTAAGCACCTGTCTGGCAGGCGCAAGGTTGTGAGTTCAATCCCTGGTGCCTCAAAAGAAAGAAAGAAAGAAAGAAAGAAATTAATTTCCATTTTCCACTCCAAGACTTAGTCGTGATTTATGCAGTATTGAGGAAGGAGATTAGGGTGTGGCTGACTGGCTAGGCAAGTGAGTGTGGCCTATCAATCATGGAGATTCAGGACATATGTGCAGAAAACAGTTTCCAAGCCCTGCAGACCGAGAAGATCAATCAGAAAGTGCTATCTTCAATTCTTCTGGTGTAAAATCAAGCAGGTTTTTGACAGAATGACCTAGATTTGATGTCAGCCTGAAAGATGGGGAGGGTGGATACGAACATGTACACCATTAACCTTGTGGCCACTGTGCTCTTGCTATTGGCAGCCCATATTCACTCTGCAGAACTTTCTTTTCCTGCCTTTAATAAATGTAAAACCTCATCACCTTTTTTGAGTGGCCTGATCAATTCTTTGTTTAGGACACCACCCTGGAAAGATTCTAGAGAACCCCAGAATCTGGAAACACAGTCTTGGTGAGTCAACCAGGAAAGAAGTAGTTCTGTCTGTGGGAGAGAAAAATTAGTGGAAACTGGGGCTTCCCTTGGCAGAGTCGGGGGTCTGGCTCCCTGCTACCCTGCTGTGCTGAGCCGTGCTTCCTGCTCTGCCCCGTACTGCTTTGCACTGTGCCCCTCTGCCCTGGACCTCGCTGTCTCCCTCTGCACCTCACTGGGACAAGCTCATGCTGGAGCAGGCTCACAGTACGGTGAGCTCGTGCTGAGGTCCCTGGTGTGAGGACTGCACCCCAGCAATGCAGGTTCCATGGGTGTGACCTAGAATTTTGTATGACTTTTTGCCCCCACGTTTTTGTTCTCATCAATACTTTTTTTCAGCTTCCTCTCACTATTTTGGGAGAAATAGCCATTGATAGCTTGATCTCCTGATTGATTTGCCCCTTACCCTGGCCTGCTCCTTTTTGTGCTCAAAGTTTCACCTATGCTTTTCCCCTAGATGGCCTTCTGTTTCTAGGTGTCCCTAGTGGGTCACTTCCTCAGGACCTGTTTCCTCAGCCCTTGGGGGGCCACCCCGGAACACTTGATCCAGTCATGTTTGTTCACCATTTTCTTTTTCAACTGACCTCATAGACACCAGGAAATATTACCCTTATAGATAAGAGCTAAAGCCCCCACTTACAGGGAATATATGCGCCTCCTCTCTTCTAAACCAGGTTGGATCTCTGCTCTGTTTCTCCTAACAGAAATTCAGGTAACTTGGAAACATGTGCTTGCGGGCCTAAGTAGAGCAAAGGGAACTGCAAGCAAAGGCCAGCTCAGCGGCTGTCAGTGTGCAAAGTGCACCTGGCATTAATCTATAACAAACCCTGACCTTGTATGTACATAGAGCTGTCTAAGGGATTTTTTTCCCTTAAATGCTGAAAAAGAGATATCTATCTTGACTGCCTGAAACAAAGTAATTACCAAACTTTCTTTTATTTGGATAAATGTGAGGGATACTGATTTTCAAATAGCTGGCTGGCACCCAGGGGCTCCATGCTGGTCTTTAAGGAGTTATAGTGGGTGGCAGGCTATGGCAAAGTCTAAGGAGAAGAGGAAAGGCGCAGTGCTCATTTCAGTGAGGTGTCTGGCTGTGCATCTGAATTTCACAGGAGATGTCCTGGGGACTTGGTGAGCCTGCATCCTACTTACTGCACAGCGTGTCCTCAGGAGGACCTCAGACCTACTCTTCTCCATCTGTAGATAGGCCCTACAGTTCACCGTGGGAACACCCTGCAGATCCCAGTGACCTCACTATCAAGACACAATCTTAAAAATTGGAAACAGTTTGACCCTGATAATCTGAAAAAGGAACAATTTATCTTCTATTGCAATATCATTTGGATCCAGTAAGAACTAGGAGGTGGCAAGAGATCAGTACAGAATGGCAGTGAAATTTATAATGCTATTTTTCAGTTAGATCTTTTCTGCCAAAGACAGGGAAAGTGGTGTGAAATTCCTTATGTTCAGGCTTTATGGCTTTTTATCTCTGTAAAGGCCCAAGAACCATGGCTGTTCATGAGGCCTCCAAAGAAGGGGAAATTGATATCATTGATGATCCATCCTCAGACCCCCACGGCTTCTCAGGGGGATTTGGGTCTCCGTGACCTGTTCTATGAAAACATCCACAGGAAGATCTCCTCAACCTCTGTTTATAATCCTCAGCCCAGAAAATTGGTCCCATCCTCTTCAGGTGACTCAGAAACTCCACAAGAGGCCCAATGCTCCCCAGTTCCTTCCTTATGCTCTCAGCTTCTATCCCTGCAGGCCGTATGCCGAGTGGAGTTTCTCATTCTGCTGACCCATCCCTCATCCGTTTCCTTAGCGAGGTCCCAGGAGTACAGGGGGCCTCTCAAGTCCAGGTCTGTTTTTCAGTGGCCAGTGCCCAACACTGCAAAAAGTGTTAAGCTGATTTCCAGAAGATCTGGTAGGTTTGCAGATGGGTTTCAGAGTTTGACTCTTGCCTTTGACCTGTTGTGGCAAGGTGTCCAGTTTGTCTGGGCTACTTACTGTACCCCACATGATAGATAAAGGGCCCTAGAAGAGAATCGGAGATATGGACAGTATGCTGTAGTATGACAAGGGAATTACCCTGGAGTGGTCACTCTTGTCCATCTGACAGAACTGAACTGGGACTATTTTAGATATGAGGTCTAAAATGATAACTGCTCTTATCATGGGAATAAAAAATGCATTAAGAAATCTGTTAATTGCGAAAAAGTGAGAGGTTACACAAGACAAAGAGGGAAACCCAGCTATGTCTTGTAGCTGATTTATAGAAGCTTTCTATAAATGTGTAAACCTTGATCCATCTTCCAGGGAGGGACAGGTACTAATGAGACAGCATTTCTTTAGTCAATTAGCCCCAGACATTGGGTGCAAATTATAAAAACTTCAGATGGACCCCCAGACCCATTTGTCCTAATTTCTGGACACAGGCTTTTCCCTGCTCAACAATCGGGATCTAGAGGAGGATGAAAGGAGAAGGGCTGGGAAAAAAGAGACAGGCCAAACTTATCGTTGTCCCAATTGAAATGATTTAAGAAGCCAAGTCATCCCGGGGAAACCAAGGCAATCAGAGAAGGAGCTCCTGCTCTAAGTACAAGGACACTGGACACTGGACACATGAGTGTACTGAGCCACCACCTGGGCCCTACTCCATGCATCAGGTGGCCAATGTGTCCAAATCATGGCACCAGCAGTGACCTCACTCCCAGAGAGGAGCTCGGCCAGTCAAGCTCCCACCTCCTACTTAGATAAGGAAGACTGAGGGCCCTGGGGAAATCTGCACTGCCCCTTATCCATGGACATCTTCTTCTTCTATGAGGAATGCCAGATAAATTTAGACATCATGGGAAAGCAAATTCAGCTTCTGGTCAATACAGGAGAGGCTTACTTTGTTTTAACTTCTCTGAAAAACCCTCCTCTAGGTCTATAGTCATGTTGCTGTCACAGGGACCACAAGTCAGAGCTCTTTTACACTTGCTCTAAAATGTCAATTCAAAGATCAAATATTCAACTGTGGGATTTTAATTGCCCTAGAGTGTCGCTACTCCCTCACTAGGAAGAGATTTGGGGGCAGTTCTCCAATTCCAGCAAAGACCAAGGCACATTTTACTTGTTGGAACTATGTCAAGCCTCCCTGACCGGATTAACCAGCAGCTAGATCCTGCTGTGTGGTGTAATGCAGTATCTGGAAGGGCAAAGTCTGCAATGCCAGTTGTTACAAAACTAAAAGATCTCAACCAATTTCCCAACCAAAGCAATCATTATCTAATCAACAAAGTGATACTTTAAGGCCTCTGGCCTCTCATAGACAGGTTTCTCAAACATGATTTTCTGCAGCCTTGCTAGTTCTCTTGCACCACTCCAATTTTCCCCATAGTAATGCCCTCAGAAGAATATAGGGCAGAAGAGGACCTCAGCCTCATTAGCAATAATCTCACCTGCTAGTGGCAGACCTATATACAATCCTCTCTTAAATTCCAGGAAACACAAATTGGTTTTCAGAACCTCAAAGATGCTTTCTTCTCCCTCCATTCAGATTCTCAGCTTCCATTTTCCTTTGAATGGATATATTAACTTCAATGGAAAAGCAATAATATACTTGGACAGTTCTCCCACAGGGGTTCAGATATAGCCCTTACCTTTTTTACTTAGGCTCTGGGAAAGGATTTATATAACCTAGACATTAACAAAGAACCATTCTACAGTATGTAGATGATATTCTAACCTGCAGCCCAACTTGGGAGCTATTCAACTGTAATACTATCCGAACTCAATTTTCTAGCTAAGAAGGGTTATAAAATCTCAAAGGAAAAGACTCAGATATCCCTTCAGAATGTCCAATACTCTAATACTTGGGATACAGTCTTACATCTGCAGAATGATAGCTGTCTTGGTTCAGGCTTTCTGTAATCTTGGGCCTCCTGCTTTGTTCCTTCCTGGGAATGGTTGTCTTCTGCCAGATCTAAATATCTAACTTTAGACTAACAGCGAAGCCTTTATATGAGGCTGTCAAAAGCCCTGAGTGTGTGCCCTTAGAAGGGACAAATGACTTACAATGTCTTTTGAGAAATAAAACACACCCTCACTCAGACTCCAGCACTGGGAATACTTGAATTAAGAAAACCCTTCTTCTTCTACATATCAGAAAAGAGAGAAATTGCTGTGGGTGTCTTGACCCAAAGGCTGGGACAAGAACCCTGCTCAGTGGAAAATTTTTAAAAAGTAAGATCGAGTGGCTGCTGGATAGCCACCCTGCCTAAGGGCAATAGCAGCTATAGTTATGCTAACACAAGAAGCTATGAAATCAACTTTTGGGGCAAAACCTGGAAGTCCTGATTCTCCATCAGGTTAGGGCTTATCTTGAAACAAAAGGTTATTTGTGGTTGACAGAGGAATGGTTTACCAAGTACCAGGCAGGCTTCTAGATGTACCTGAGATTCCCATGAAGACTTGCACTACTCTTAATCATGCCTCACTGATGCCTACAGGTCAGCCATTATTGTAAACAAGTGCTTTTCCAGATGTTATGGTTTATACATTGTGTCAACTTGAGAAGTCCAGAAGCTTAATTAATTAACTCAGCAGCTCTACATCCTGGGGTGTAGAGCACAAGCAGTTATCTGTTCATTGTGTCGATTTGAGAAGGTCAGAAGTTTAACTGAGAGACTCAGCAGGGAGCAAGGGTTCTTACTTTGTAAATATTCTCACCCTGTGCAAAGACAGGCAAGGAGATTTGTGAATACCATACCCACCCTGGAGGGGTGGGGTGTCCTGTGTACAATATAAGGGAGAAAAAGAGGCTTGCTCTTGCTCCTTTTTGCTCTGGCTGCTATCTTGAATTGTTGCCCTAGTGTCATGCCACCCTGCCTTGGTGCCTGCTGATTTTTTTTTTTATTTAAGAGAAAAAAAAGACACATACAACAAAGACAAAAAGCAAAAGAGACAAACAAATGACTAGAGTAAATGCGCAACAGTAACATTACAGGTTTACAAAACAGGATGATAGAAACTTGACAATAGTTGCATATCCATATCTTCAAAATGGTTGTTTACATTGACAGATATAGACATGTAAAATTGATCTAATCATATGAGTATTAATTGTTCTTTCTCAATAACTAATACATTCAGCAGGGTGTTCCTTTTAGTTATCTTACATATACATATATACAGATTTATATCTTTTCCTTTCCCTTCCCTCTTTCCCCCTTTTCCCTTCCCAATTACTTTTGCTCTTTGAGCTGTTTTTTACTCTTACATAGTATTTATTATAGATTTTGGATCATATATACATTTTCTGTTTCTTACACTAGGGAGACAATATGGTATTTACACATGTGGGTTTGATTTATCTCACTTATGAGTATGGTCTCAAGTCGTGACCATTTACTTATAAAATTCTCAATGCAATCTTTCTTAATAGCTGAGTAGTACTCCATTGTATAAAAATACCACATCATTTTTATCCATTCTTTGATTGATGGGCACTTGGGTTGTTTCCAAGATCTGGCTATTACAAATTGGGTTGCTATAAACATGGGTGCACAGATATCACTGTGGTATGATGTTTTCAATTCTTCTGGGAAAATGCCCAGAAGTGGGATAGCTGGGTTGAATGGGATCTCTAATCCTAGCTTCTTGAGGAATGTCCACACTGACTTCCATGGTGGTTGCACCAATCTACACTCCCACCAACAGTGGAGAAGAGTTCATTTTTCCCCACAGCCCCTTCAGCATTTGTTGTTGGTTGATTTTTTAATCTTGGCCATGATTTTTTAATTTTGGCATTGATTTTTTAATCTTGGCCATCTTGGAGTAAGATGGAATTTCAGCGTTGTTTTAATTTGCATTTCCTGAATGACCATTGATGTTGAACATTTTTTCATATATTTATTTGCCATTTGTATTTCTTTCTCTGAGAAGTGTGTATTCATCTCAGATGCCCATTTTTGGATCGGGTCCTTGAATTTTAGGGGCCTGATTTCTTTTAATTCTTTATACATTTTAGATAGAAATCCTTTGTCTGATGGACAACTGGCTAAGATATTTTCCCAATTTGTGGGTTTTCTTTTCACTCTGTTGGAGATTTCCTTTGACATGCAAAAACTTTTTAGAAAGATGAGATCCTAGTTGTTGCTTCTGGAAAGTGTTTCCCGTGCAATTTGATTTTTGTTCATGATCTCTCTGCCTACTCCTACGTCATCAAGATTTTTACCTACTCTCTCTTCTAGTAAGTTTAGTGTCTCTGTTTTAATATTCAGATCTTTGATCTATTTTGACTTTATTTTAGTGCATGGTGATAGACATGGATCTAGTTTTAGTTTACAGCATGTGGAAAGCCAGTTTTTAAAGCACCATTTGTTATAGAGGCTATCTTTCTTCCAATGTACATGTCTAGTCCCTTTGTCAAAGATGAGGTGGCTGAGTGTGTTTGTAGTTGTGGCTGTATCTTCTAATCTATTCCATTGATCTTCAGGTCTGTTTTGATTCCAGAACCATGCTGATTTTATCACAGTAGCTTTGTAGTATAGTTTCAAGTCAGGGATTGTGATGCCTCCTGCCTTCCCTTTGTTGCCCAGAATTGCCTTTGCTATTTTAGGTCTTTTCTGGTTCCAGATGAATTTCAGGAATGCTTTCTCTAGCTCCGTGAGTTAGGCAAGTGATATTGTGATTTGGATTGCATTAAATCTGTATAATAATTTTGGGAGAATGGCCATTTTCATGATGTTTGTTCTTCCTATCCATGAACAGGGAATATCTTTCCATTTTCTGAAATCTTCTTCGATTTCCTTCTTCAGAGTAATGTAGTTTTCACTGTATAGATCTTTTACTTCCTTTGTTAGATTGATTCCTAAGTATTTCATTTTTTTGGATGTTATAGTGAAGGGTGTGGTTTCCCTTATTTCTCTGTCAGTGACTCTGTTGTTTGTGTACAGGAATGCTATTGATTTTTGAGTGTTCACCTTGTATCCAGCTACATTACTGAATTTGCTTATTACTTCTAGAAGTCTTCTAATGGATTTTTGGGGGTCTTCTATGTAGAGTATCATATCATCTGCAAATAATGATAATTTCACTTCTTCCTTTCCTATCCTTATTCCCTTTATTTCTTTCTCTTGTCTAATTGCTCTGGCTAATATTTCCAGAACTATATTGAATAGGAGCGGTGATAATGGACATCCTTGTCTTGTTCCTGATTTTAGGTTGAAAGTTTTTAGTTTTTCTCCATTTAGTAAGATGTTGGCTGCTGGTTTGTGATATATAGCTTTTATCAGGTTGAGGTAGAGACCATCTATTCCAATTTTCTGTAGGGTTTTTATCATGAATGGGTGTTGGATTTTGTCAAAAGCTTTTTTTGCATCTATTGAGATGATCATGTGGTTCTTGTCCTTGGCCCTGTTGATATGGTGTATTACATGTATTGATTTGCATATGTTGAAGCATCCCTGCATTCCTGGGATGAATCCCACTTGATCATGGTGTATAATCTTTCTAACAACTTTCTGCATTCTATTTGCCAGTATTTTATTGAGGATTTTTGCATCTGTGTTCATTAGGGAGATTGGCCTGTAATTTTCTTTTTTGGTTGGGTCTTTCTGTGGTTTTGGTATTAGGGTAATACTTGTTTCCAGGAATGAGTTGGGGAGACTTACTTCCCTTTCGATTTCATTGAAGAGTTTGAGGAGTGTTGGCATTAAGTCTTCCCTAAATTTCTTGTGGAATTCAGCAGTGAATCCATCAGGACCCGGGCTTTTCTTTGTTGGTAGGATCCTAGTTACATTTTCAATTTCATTAGCTGAAATTGGGTTATTCAGCAGCTTTACATCTTCTTGATTCAGCTTTGGTAATTCTTAGGTTTCTAGGAATCTGTCCATTTCTTCTGTGTTATCAAATGTATGTGAGTAAAGGTTTTTGAAGTAGGTGTTGATGATCTTCTGTATTTCCACAGGGTCAGTAGTGCTTTTACCCTTTTCATTTCTTATTGTTTGAATCTGAGTTTTTCCTTTTCTCTTTTTGATAAGGTTGGCTAGGGGTTTGTCAGTTTTATTTACTCTTTCAAAGAACCAACTCTTCGATTCATTAATTCTTTGTATTGTTTTCTTAGTTTCAATCGCATTAATTTCTGCTCTGATCTTAATAATTTCCTCCCTTCTTTGGGCTTTGGACTTGACTTGCTCTTCTTTTTCTAGAAGTTTGAGGTGCACCATTAGGTTGTTTATATGTGTTCTTTCCATTTTTCTGATGTGAGAGTTTAGTGCTATAAATTTTCCTCTGAGGACTGCTTTCATTGTATCCCACAGGTTCCAGTAATTTGAATTTGCATTTTCATTCAATTGTAGATATTTTTTAATTTCTTCTTTAACTTCCTCTGTGACCCATTGGTTATTTAGGAGAGTATTATTTAATTTCCATGTGTTTATGCGGTTATTGTAGGTATTTTGGTCATTCATTTCCAATTTTACTGCACTATGGTCAGATAATATGCATGGAATTATTTCAGTTCCTTTGCATTTACTTAAGCATGTTTTGTGAACCAGTATATGATCTATTTTAGAGAATGACCCATGTGCAGCTGAGAAGAATGTGTATTCTGATGTTGATGGGTGGAATACTCGGTACACATCTACTAGGTCCATTTGTTCACAAGTTTGATTCAGTTCTGTTATTTCTTTGCTGATTTTTTATTTGGTTGATCTGTCTCTCTGTGACAGTGGGGTGTTAAGGTCCCCTGTTTTAACTGTATTATTGTTTATTTGGTTTTTCATGTCTATTAAGAATTGTCTTACATAGTTGGGTGCTCCCATATTCAGTGCATGTATATTTATGATTGTAATCTCTTCCTCTTGAAGTTTTCCCCTAATAAGTATGTAGTGACCTTCTTTATCTCTTTTGATCATTTTTGGTTTGAAGTTCACATTGTCTGCAAACATAATAGCTACCCCTGCTTTTTTCTGGGTTCCTGTTGCATGGAGTATTGTTTTCCAGCCTTTGATGTTTAGTCTGTGAATTTCCTTCTGAGTGAAATGTGTTTCTTGTACATAGCATATGGTTGGGTTTTGTTTCTTAACTCACTCAGCTAGTCTGTTTCTTTTGATTTACATTGATTGATATAACTGATACATACCGGCTCATAACTGTCATGATATCTTTCTGTTGTTGGTTTTCTACATTTTCTGTTTAATGGTTTGCCCTGCTTAGTGGTTTCCTTTCATTGTTGTTCTTAAGACTGTAGCTATCTTTGTCTCTTTCTAGAGTGTCTTTCAGTACTCTTTGTAGTGTTGGTTTGGTGGCCATAAATTTCTTCATTTGTTCTTTGTCATGAAAGTATCTTATTTCTCCATCGATTTTTAAGGACAGTTTTGCAGGGTACATCAATCTGGGTTGAAAGTTGTTTTCTTTCAGGATTTGAAATACTTCACTCCAAGCTCTTCTTAACTTAAAGGTTTGTGTTGAGAAGTCTGCCGTGACTCTGATAGGCTTTCCTTCATAGGTGATCTGTTTCTTTTCTCTGACAGCTTTTAGTATTTTGTTCTTGTGCTGTATTTCTGATACCCTTATTATTATATGTCTGGGTGAAGATTTATTTTGGTTATGGTTAATTGGGGTTCTGTATGCCTCCGTTACCTGTATTTCAGATTCTCTTCCCATGTTTGGAAAGTTTTCTGCTATTATTTCTGTGAATAGTCTTCACAGGTCATTAGTATTGACCCCTGCTTTTTCATCGATGCCTATTAATCTTATGTTATTTCTATTGGCATTATGTTGCAGCTGTTGAATTGTTGTTTCTTAGTTTCTTACCATTTTTAAGAGATCTTTTCTTTTGTGGCCATGATCTCCCATGCTGTCTTCAAGATCTGAGATTCTATCTTCAGCTTCATTCAAGCAGTTTTTCAAACTTTCCATGGAGTTTTTTATTTTCTGCATTTCCATTTGCATCTGTTTCATGCATTCTGTGTCTTATATTGTTCATTCAAAGTTTCGATCATTTTCTTAAGTTCTTCTATTTTTTTA
>RJWM01016071.1:0-46479 GCA_004363535.1 Dasyprocta punctata | reverse complement strand
CCAAAGGCAAAGGGAGGAGGGTGTATAAAAGGCCCATAAAGCAGCAGGAGGGCCGCAAAGGCTATGCTGAGGACTCTGGCCTTTTCCTTGTGTAGAAAAAAGAGTCCTTGATATTTTCACTACTATTATTTTTAAGTCTTACACCTATGAACTGAATGGTCTATATCTCACCTGAGGGCTGCTTGGGGAATGTCTTCAGAGACTTGAAAGCTCTCGGGATATTATAAACACCTTACACACAGTTAATCAGCAAGAGCCAGCAACCTGTCTCTCTGTACCTCTGCTCTACTCTAGAATGGCACAATCACAACCTCACTTTCTCTTGGTGGGGATGGTCTTTGGTGAGGAGGAAAAAACAGGAAAAGAATTAGTCAGGTAGAGAGATGGAGAGATGCCTTCTCAAGAGAGGTGATTGGGTAAAGGGAAGGAAAAAGTACACACTTTAAAACATTATACTAAACAAAACTGATCCCTGCCTGGGAACCCGAGTTGGGCTAGGTGAGAGGCCTGGCAGAGGCCTGATGACGTGTGTAAGCTGAGCGCTGACAGAGCCGGACTCTTTCCCCCGTGCCCAGTTGGCCTGGAGAACCACCGCCTGCATCTGCACTGGATTTGGGTGTGTGCTTTGGATGTGCAGCAGCAGAAAAATGAGGAAAAACTGACCCAGTCCTCGTCCTCTAGAATTCTACATCTAAAATTTAAAGTCATTTCTAAAAGAAGTGACCTAGTAAAACGTTTCAGTTTTATGTGTGTAAATAAAACGATACAGAGTGAATGTATTTTTCCATAAAGTTGCAAATTTCCTAAGTGGAGAATCTTTTCTTGATGAAAGTATTTAAGCAAAATACAGAAAACAAGCTAAATTCAATTTGATTTTGATGTTTGCAATGCAATTTTACCTGGTTAATTCTTGGCATTAATATCTTTAAAAGATTCTCATGCTGCAGAATCTACTTATATAGAAAAATATTTTGTTTAGAATGATATTTAATAAATATTCTTTTTAGTGTCAAAACAACACATATTAAGAAGGAAGAATTTTTGAGTAGATCAATCTGACGAAGTAATACGATAAGCATCTGAAGGAAATGTTCAGAGAAATGGAAATAATAAAAGTCATATCTTTGATGATAACATATGACATCCTTTTTTTTTTACTTGTGTTTGAATTGTGGCATTATTTGAAATCACTCAGTATGTTTTTTCTTTTTAAAAGTGAGCTATTTTGTCAGAGATGGGGAGAGAACCCAAGCGTAACTACACGTCTCATAAGGAATTTGGCAAGTGAAGTAATAATTGAAAATTTCTTAATTTATTAATCTTTCATCAATTATGCTGAACAAAGTGAAATTACTGACAGGATTTTCTCTATATATCTATCTATACACACAAATATTTTTTTCTAGAACCTAAAAAATAAAACACACACACACATATGTATTTTTTCTTATGAAACCTAAAAAGTATACATGCTCTCCTACTGCCTGGAAAGATAGGTCCATAGTAAAGTTTAAGGTTCACTGGTGGAGGGGAGTGATTGGAACAGACACCGACATTCAACTCATATTAAATACTCAGGCCATAATGATAAGTGTCTGAGATATCACAACCAGAGACTTTGGTGCCTCTCACACAAAAGTACATTTGAAATATTATCTTTAAGTGACATGATTGAAGGGGCTTTCTTCCTGCACACTGTAGATGGTCCCATACTGAAGTCACAGTGGCGCGTGTATATGGGCAGGGGAGGGAGGATATACCTTTGTCTGGGCATCCACATGTGCTCCTTGGTTGACCAGGACTTCGGCCACATTCACTCTGTCTTCTTGAGCAGCCAGATGGAGAGGGGTGAGGCCACTCTGCAGAAGAATTAAAGTGTATAGTCACCCATAGGAAGGAATCAGTATACATAGCCATGTCTTAGAAGCAACTGGGAAGATCAAGAAAGCAAGCCTAGAATTTCTACGTTAAAAATAAAGTCTAATGATAAAAGTTCATATACCAGACTACAGGAGCCCTATGACCACATTACTATCTGCAGGCTTTAAGAAAACTTTCAAGCATACCCAAAAGTAGAGGGAATGGAGTATATCTGTACTTTGTATATTTATTACAGATTCAGCAATTATCAAGATTTTGTTTCTTGCTTTATTCATCCTTTTTCTTCCCACATTCATTCCTCTGTGGCATCAAAGCAAATTCCAGATATTACACCATTTTCCTGTACACACTTCAATGTTCATCTATAAATAATAGAGTCTTTTTTTTTTTTTTTTTGTGGCACTGGGGATTGAACTCACAACCTTGTACCTGCCAGGCAGGTGCTTAAGCCTCTGAACCAAACTCCCAGCCCTAGTTTTTTGAGACAGGGTCGCACTATGTAGCTCAAGCTGGCCTTGTGCTCATGTTGTAGCCCAAGCCGGCCTCGAACTCACAATGCTCCTCCTACCTCAGCCTCCCGAGTGCTGGGATTAAAGGCGTACGCCACTATACCCGGCTACAATAGAGACTTTTTAAAAAAGCAAAATTCTATAGGATTTTAATAAATTACCAGTGATACTAGCTTTAGCAAAAATTACTAAAACAGTATCTGTTTACAAAGGTAACATTGACACATGATGATATCTTCCATATATTAGCATCTAGGGCCTGATGGATATTTTATGTATATTTCCTCTGTGTGGGAAAGATACCTGTGGAATGTAATGAGAATAATCAATAATGACAATTTCCAAGTCATATCAGTGGTGTATGGGTTTGGTGAGACTGATTATTTGAAATTGACCCTACCAGAGAATCTGCAGGTTCTTCGTTGTTTTAATGACAAAGAAACAGTCATTTGGACTATACTCTGGTTTTTAAAAACCTCTATATTTGTAAAGCATTTTTTGTAAATAATATTTAAGAGAAAAGGAGTTGGTATAAGTGCTTTCAAATTGTTTTACACATTATGATCACAGAAGACAATATCTTGAGTTAGAATCTTGGGGCTTTCTTTCTTGTGCTCTTCATTTGCATAATGAAAAACATCAGCCTGTCCTATTGGTCAGAGGAAAGGAGCAACTCAACAGCCGCTTCGGGGAGAGTACAGAGCCCTCTATACTCAGAACATGATTTATTTAGGAGTCATGATTCGATCAGAAAAATTATAGGACTCACAGTCATTTGGTCACGACTTCTGATGACTTTGGAATACACTGAGTCAACTAAAGGAAAATATGAAAAAGGAGACCAATGTATTCACTTGAAGTCTAAAAAAAAGTAAATGTGGGCCAAAAGAAGTACCACTCAAACACTGACATAGTCACGGAGCAAGGTTTCCTGTTCTACTTTAGTGGTAAATAGTATTTTCAGCCACAGCATTTTGTAAAAGTGTGGTGGTCACCTATTCTAAGTTTTGCACTTCCCAAACTCTGAATATCCTGAGTGCCTCTCAGCACAGACTGAAAATGTATTCTGGGCACATGCCCTCGTTTCTCATGTTCCCCATCTGTGTTCCCACTGCTTGTGTGATTTGCCCCCTCGCTGCTTATGGCATGGAGTTGTTTCCAGCATCCCACCCCTCTCCATATCTCAGTAAAAGGCACACTTACAGGCACACTGTCTCTGTGTTCACACCTATTAAGGTGCATCATAAATGCACATATAAACTTTGTTTTCTTGTTGAAGCAAGAATGTCACCTTCAGTCTTTATATAACCAGTGCCTGGTACTTGGCATTTAATCTAGTACTAACTGATTATATAAAGGGGAAAAATTGTGATGAAACAGGAGAAATTAAATGAAATAGGATTTTCATATTAATGGCTTTCGTTAAAAATATTACAAAGGTCCCAACAGCCCTGTTCATGGTCTGAAGGTAACTATTAATCTTTGAGATTTTGACAATTACTCATTTTAAAAATGGCATTTATTTGAAAGACAGAATGTCAACTTACAGTAATAAGGTTCTCTGTTTACTATTCTTTCAGGTGAATAAAAAAATAGAGGTATTTGCAATCTGTAAAATCTATGTGGCAAAATAGAAACACCAACAGCAAGATCTAATCTACTGAAACACTAGCACTTCAGCAGTAATCAGGGTTCATGATCTTGCGTCTGCAGAACTACTGGGGACAGCTGTTACTAGTGAGGAAAGAAAGTGAAAATAATAAAGGATATTTTGTGCAATATAAATTTTCACGAAAGTCAAATCCTATTAATAGTTATTTTTAGCAGGGAAATAAATCTAGTGTTAAACGGGAAGACAGGAAGTGTGGATGTGAGAGGAGTGGAGGGCACAGTGGCTGACTGATGCTTAAAACATGGCAGCTCAGGAAAATGCAGAAAAATTGCTGGAAGCTTCCTTCTTGAGTAATAAAGTTCGACTGCCTCTCTCATCACATCAGGGCACACATGGCAGAAACTGAATATCTCTAGTCTTAAATGCTCCAAAATTCAAAACTGAGCACTATCAGGGCACTACAAGTAGATTTTACACTGACCTGATATTACAGTTCATAATCAAAGTGCAGAAGTACAGCACATGGATCATTCACCATGGGGTCACTGAGTAACTTAGTGAGACATTGTCTCAAGATAAAAAATATTTTAAAAAGCCCAAGAAAATAGCTCAGTTTGAAGGTCCTGGGTATAGGCTCCAGTACTACAAAAACCAAACCAAACCAAACACACACACACACACACACACACACACACACGCATGCATGACGCCATATTGCATGAAATTTGCTATAGACTATATGTATAAAGTGTACATGAAACATCAGTGAATTTTGACTTGGGTTCTCATTTATATATGTAAAAATAGTCTAAAATCTTAAATACAAAAAATAAAAGCCCCAAATCTAAAACATATGGTCTCAAGTATTTTAGATAAAAATATTAGATTCATACTTGTCTTAGTTATTTTTCTCATTACTGAGACAAAATACCCTGCACCCAAAGTTAAAGAAGGAAAGGTTTATTTTGCTCACATTTTGCAGAGGTTTCAGTTCATGGTTGGCTGGCTCTGGGGCAGGGTGGCATGGCAGAAGAGATTGCAGAGGAGAAACAGTTCATAGGAGGCAGATGACAGCAAAGCAACAAGGGAATACCACAGCTCTTTCTATCCTTTCTATCTTATCCAGGCTACTTGGGGTGGGTAGCACTCACACCCTTAATTTTAGTGCCCTTGATTCTAGCATTGCATCATGAATCAATCTCAATATTACATACTCTAGATCCAGTAACCCCTACCTTTGAGCACATGGAGTTTTGGGGAGACATCTAGACACAAGCCATAACATTCCCCCAACCTCTCCCCAAAGACTCACGCATGTCCCTTTACACAAAAGGCATTTAGTCCATCTCTAAGAGTTGCCAAAGCATTGTTGAAAAGCCCAAGTCCAAAGTCTCCCCTGAGAAAGATTTAAGGCATACTCTTAGCTGCAAGCCTCTGTATAAATGAAAAGAAAGTTAAACACTTTCAACATTCACTGGCACAAGACAGATGTTTCCATTCCAAAGGTTATGAATAGGGGAATAGCAAAAAATGGGAACAAAGGAAGGCCAAAATCCAGCAAGGCAAGCATTAAATCCCACAGTTCCACTTCCAGCATCCCTGGCAATCTGTGGTAAATTGTCAACTCCAGAGGGATTGGGTGGCTTCACTCCTACAGGACTGCTTGGAGGTGGTAGCTACAATGGCTTCTCTCTAGGGCTGACTCTACTCCATGAAATTTTCATCAGACAATTCACATTCTTGGCTTCTCCAAACTTCTGGGATCTCCACTGTGCCTTTGGCTTCACACTCACAGCTTCTCACAGTGCCCTCACAGGGGTACACTGCCTAACCTCCCAACCATTCTTCTGAAATCTGGGTGACAGTCTTCCTGACCCCACAACTCTGGCATTCTACATGGTCCTAAAACCAGCATCATGTGGATGATGCCAAGGTATGCTGCAAGCTGGAGCAGTAGCCAGGCTTCCTTCTTTCTTGGGTGTAGAGGTTGAGTGCCTATGAACCAAATCCTGAGGAACAACTTTCCTATACTGTGGCCATTCTGAAACATGGTGATCTGGGACTTGTTTCTCAAAGCAATGTCTTTCACCTTTGCATCTCTGAGGGTGCAGAGCCCAGAGTTCTATTGGTTCTTGTGATGTCCTTGAGCCATTTTTTCTGTTGTCTTCTTCTGAAATCTTGGCTTTTTCCTGATAGTCTTTCAAGTCACCAATTTCTCTACTGTTCCATCTTTGCAGGCCACGACTTCACTAGAGCTTCCTTTCTGGCCAAACTCAAAGCATTTTAAATTATTCTGCTGGGCTCTTTGCTCTTGATTCTCAATATAAATCTGGCTAAAAGTCCCAACAGTAGCTGTGCCAACACCTCAACATTAGACTGCCTTGAAATTTCTTCTGTCAGATTAGTTAGTCTGCTGCTCTTAATCTCAGTCTCAAGCAAAGTCTCTGAACATGAACAAAATTTGAACAAACTTTCTGCCAAGGGATAACACACATTGTCTGGAATCCAACAGCTAATGCAGTCCTTCTTCCCAGTAGAAACCTTCTGAACCTGGTCTTTACTGGCAGAATTTCTATCAGAATTCTGGTTTACTGAGCTCTGACTAGAATTGTCCAACAAGTATAGTCTCAGACATTCCAGTTTGACTTGTTCAACTGGCATCTCCAAACCTTTCCAAACTCTTCCCCTTCCCACAAACCAGCTCTAAAGGCTCCTAAATCACATGGTCAGATATGGTCACAGCAACAACCCCACTCCTTTTTTTTTTTTTTTTTTTTGCGGCACTGGGGATCAAACTCACAGCCTCACGCCTGCCAGGGCAGGCACTTAAGCCACTGAGCCAAACTCCCGGCCCTGGTTTTTTGAGGCAGGGTTGCACTATGTAGCTCAGGCCAGCCTTGTGCTCACGTTGTAGCCCAAGCGGGCCTCAAACTCACAAAGCTCCACCTACCTCAGCCTCCCGAGTGCTGGGATTAAAGACGTGCGCCACCACGCCCGGCTAACAACCCCACTCTTGGTACCAAATTTTATCTAGTTTCTTGTTGCAGAGACAAAATATCCAACACCCAAAGTTAAAGAAGGAAAGGTTTATTTAGCTAACATTTTTCAGAGGTTTCAGTTCATAGTTGGCTGGCTCCAGGGGAGGGTGGCATAGCAGAGGGGGAAGAGTGCATAGGAGGCAGAAGACAGCAAAGTAACAAGGGAAGACTATAGCTCTTTCTATCCCTTCTATCTTATCCAAGCTACTTAGGGTGGGTAGCACTCACACCTTTAATTCTAGTGCCCTTGATTCTAGCATTGCATCATGAATCAATCTCAGCATGACATACTCTAGACCCAACCACCTCTGAAAAAGCCCCACCTGTAACTGCATGAGGCTTCAGAAGAACCTCTAGACACAAGCCATAACAATACTTTATACCTAAAATTATAACTGGAAAAGGATACAAAGATTAACAAATGCCTTTTACTTGACAGGGGCTAGCTACCTCAACATCTGCACAATGTGCTAAAGAGAAGCCATTTAGACATTCCCTTAGAAACATCTCTGCTTATGCATCATTTATTCAGGAGGATGGTCAGAAATTTCTGGGTCTCTCTGGTTTATCCTGCTTTATCAGGTAGACTTTTTGGGCTTTAGGCTTCCCTTGCTATTTTCAAGTCCACTAAATCATACACTGAGAATTTTTAAAAAAGTAATTTCAGCATAATGACAAGTATGATTTTAAAGTGAATTCAAGGCTGGTTATATGTTGGACCAGGTGACTGCAAGGTTTTAAAGAAAAAAAAGTTATACTGTAGTTTGTTTTCAGACCTAATAATAATGGTCACTTTAAAACCAATTATCAAGGCACTATATTATCTGTAGCAGAATAAAATACTATATTCTAGGCTCAAAAAAGAAAACATAAGATAGCAGATAACAGAACGTGCTTCAATTTGAGAAAGGAAAAGGACATTTTGCAATTGAGACAAATTGAATTTTATAGCTATTATAAGGCTACTCAAAAAACTGGCATATGAATCTTAGGAATTCAAACACTCAAACCAACCCTTATTATTTAAAATTGGCTTGAGGTTTTCATTATGCTGAGATATATGTTCCTAAAGGTAATATTTTAAATAGAAAGATACAATGCAATCAAATCACTATGCTAGAAAAAATACTGTATATAAATATGTTAACTTGACAATCAAATGATCAAAAAGAATTTTCTTTTTTTATTTTAAGAAAAAATAAACCAAAATTTTATAACAAAATAAGAGAATGACAATAGGTAATACATTGTATATTTTTATCTTCAAAGTAATCATTCAGAGTACAGGACTTAGACCCAAAGATTCTTATGGAGAAGAAACAAAAAGATAACACAAAACTTTTTTTTCAAAGAACTAAAATGAATTAGTAGTATAAATGAAACATATTAGCATATACTAAAATATTTTTGAGACAATGGAATAGGTATATTGGAAAAATATTTGAACTTTTCTCTACCTTCTATTTATCTTTCTTCTATTTTGCTATTTGGATGTATTTGTACGTGCATATGTGTTTTTCATACAAAAGAAACCATGTGATATTTAAGTTTGCATGTCTGACCTGTTCCACTTAACATTATATTCATTTTCAAGATACTCAAACTGAAAAAAAAATTTCTCTGGTCACTTATCTATGGGGAGGGCATCTACAGAATATATTAAATTATATCCTTGGAAAAATTCAGATTAGCACAGAGTAACCTTTTTCCAAAATTGTAAACATTCAAAATTCAAACAACTACCTCTTTCTACTTAAAATTGCAGTGTCATCACCAAACAGGTAAGAGAAAAGCTAAATGCTACAGAATGTAGGCTGTCAGAGATTTAGGGGGTCTTTCTGCAGTGTTTCCTGGTATGGAAGACTGAGAAATACCTGTCCTATGTTTAGGGCATATTTTAGGTATTTAAGCAAATCTAAATTCTTCGCAGTGAGAGGTAGTAACTTTATTAACACGTTCCCAGTCTCTTGTGAACTAAAGTTGCACTTTGACAAAATGCTGGTCCTTTCTTCACTTCACTAAGAATGGAGATATCAAAAATGAGATCAGGGGTATTTGGAAAGCTTAGAGAATGGTTTCCATACTTACATACAAAGATCACACCTGTATATCAACAGCTTTTCCTACCTATTCACTAAAATAGCTTCTCTAAATTTCTATAATTAAAATGAACTCTCTGAGGTCAGTAATGTTTCCAATATTTTTGGCAACTTAAGACTTGAAACTTGGACAGGCAAAGAATAGGAGCCCAAAAATATTTGTGGAATAAAGCAACAGGCTGTAATTTGCAACTTCTTGTTGCTATGTTCTGATGAAGTAACAGTGCTACTTATGGAATTAATGGAACAAAACTTCTTCAAGTCACAACAAACACTTCAGGCACTTCAGTTTTATGGCTGTATAAATGCAGAAGTGTGTGACAGAAACAGACCCATTGCCATTAATCACATGCAAAATATCCACCCCACATATATACAATTTAAAAATACTTATTACATCATCTATCATTCTGATTACTTTCTGAAGCAGTTCTGGAAACTCCTTTGTGTCTATATGAGGTGTGATTAAGGAAAAACATCATGAATGCTGCTGCTGAGGGCCATCCAACAGTAAGACAGCTTCATAAAAACTACGGCATGCTTCACCTATCTTACTTACTGGATCTGGCACTGTATGACTTCTGTGTCTTCCACAAAGTCGATATGATCATGGAAAGTAAGCGTTTTGAATCCATTCAGGACCTCGAGATAACTATGACAGTACAAGTAAAGATATTTTTGAAAGAGGACTTCCAGAACTGCTTCAGAAAGTGTCAACAATGGGATAAGTGCATTTAAAATAAAGGGGAGTATTTTAAGGGAGATTAATGACAATGTGTCTTTTATTGTAATATATTTCCAATTTAATCATTTGCCATAAGTCTACTATATTTTTAAATTTAGTCATCCACCATATATTTCAGTCATGGCTTGTATATACTTCTTTGAATTATTACCATTCTGTTGTTATTGTGACTATCTCCAAGTTTTTGCTGTGATAAGTAAGACTTTAGTAAACGTCACTGTGTAATATTACACTGTACACAGTCTGTGTGATGCAGAATTGTTTATGCTTTAGTGACTTTTCTGCAGGGTGAAGTTTTGTGGTGGTGAATTTTCTGCAGAATAGGGAAAAAGTTACCTTATTGCTCAGGTTCACGTTCGCATTTCTGCTGAGGAGCAGCGACACCATGTCCACGTGCCCTTCCTGTGCTGCAAGATGGACGGAAGCAATTCCTTGCCGGGTAACTGCGTTGGCATCAGCACCATATTCCAGCAGAGTTGTTGCTATGTCCATCTGGTTCTTTTTGGCAGCAATGTGCAGCGGTGTATAACCATTCTGCCAACACAAATCACTTGGTTACAGGCCCAATAATGAGATAAAAATGTGCGCGGTGCATTTTCAGATAGTACACTTCTCTTCTGAGTGCTTTCGATTACTTGAAAAATCATGACTAAATGAAAAGCACTGTTAAATCAAGTGGTTTCATTAATATAGTGCCCTTCTGCATTTCTAGGCTTGGAAACAGTTTAAGATACAGTTTAATATGATGCAGCCAGAGTATTATCAGTTTTCCAGAAGGAATACAGGTTTTCCTTCTGCAAGAAGTCATGTTAGTAGGTGCTCAATAATGGCATGTTTCATTAAAATTTAGGCTAGGAAGAACCCCTCCTGAGAAATGATACATAATATGGTACCACTGAGGCATGTTCAGAGCCACCCAAAATTCCATTTTAAAAGTCCCTTTGATAGCCATTTGCTATGATTTAAATGTGTCCCCTAGAGTTCTTGTGTTAGAAACTTGAGTCCCTCTGCAACTGTGTTAGGTGGGACCTTTAAGAAACGATAGGTCACTGAGATTCTGTCTTTATCGGTGAATTAATGCTGTTATCTGAAGCCTGGATCAGTTATCCTGGATATGGGTTTTTTGAAAAAGGATTGACTTTGTCCCCTCTTCTTCCTCTCATGCCCTCTTGACTGTCCATCCTCTACTATGACATGACAGTACAAGAAGGTCCTTGTTAGGTATGGATGGGTACTTTAGCTTTGACCTCCCCAGTCTCCAGAACTATAGGAAAAAAATCTCTATTCTTTATGTATTGCCTAGCCTCAAGGACCCCGGTAAATAGCAGAAAGAGAACTAAGACACCATATACTGCTAACAAGTTGCAACTTTCTGTTTTCATGTTAGTCAGTGTGCCATAACCTACCCATTTGCTCATGTGATTACCTCTTCCACTGAAATTCAGTTTCTGTGCTATGCTTCAGCTAGTCATCTGCACATCCCCAAACAGAATAAAGTGTCATCTTTTTGCCTTACCTGACTCTACCAAGAAAGCATTTCTCCAATATGCCCATGAGATCAGCACATAACAATTCAAAATTCAGCTCCATGGCCACAGCCTCCTTGAAGTCTACCTTTCCCAACCTCCCAGGCCCCAACACCCTGCTCTCAACTTGATGGACTCTAATCAAAGGTAGTGGGGACATTTACTGACACTCATGTTTATAAATTTGTCTATGAAAATATAAATTTGTTGAGTACAGAGTGGGTCATATTTGCCTTTGTATCTCTCCCTAGTCCCTCAGAATAATCAATACATATCAATTGAATGATGAAAAGAAATTTTCAGAATCTGAATCAAGTATACTAAAGCTTTCAGCACATTCTCTCTCTTGGTTGACCCCTGATTGCTTGGAGACAACTAAAATTCCTTTGATAATTTGCTAATTAGCTGTGCCTCAGGAGCCATTGGCATCTCCTGACCTAAGAAAGCTCTGAGGAACTTTGCCCTTGGCTCAGTCATTTAAGGAAAATGCAAGATAACCCTTGTACATGGACATGAACCTTCCATATAAAACACAACTGGGAAGTGGAAAGTCACCCCTATATTTTTTTGAAACCAGCCTCTGCCAAATTGGTTGAGCCAGAAAAGATGACTTTGTATCCCTATTTTTAGTTTTGACCTACTGCCATCTGGAAATCCCAGCTGCCCTGGAGAGCATTTGGCCCTCTGACCAAATACTCAGACACGCCCTTTAGAGACCAATGCCTTGGATCTTAAGGCAGAACTCTGGACCCAGCCCAATGTTACAATGAATGACAGAGGGTACTGGTTCACCTTCCCAACCTGCCCCATAAAAGAACATATTCACAAAGCAGCACTAAAATAGGAAACAGGATTAGTCAATAAGTCTAAAACTAACTAATTAGGATGGTAAAAGCAACGTGAGGTCAGAATTTAGCTTATTCATTTTATCTCTTTTTTGCTTTTAGAACTGACACAACTTTAGCAAGTCAATTCCTAACCAAGGCAAAGCAGCTTAGTATCTTCGCAGACATGACAATCTTCTTGATTACTTCTAATTGCACCCCGAAATCTTAGGTCTTAAGAACACTTATCAAGAGAAGCTGTAGTAGGTCTGTAATATACATCAATTCCAGACAAGCAACTTTTTATTGCTTGGGGATTTGTCTTGAGCTCCTTACCTGAGATACAAAGTATAAAGTAAAGGAAAAATGACTCATGGTATTATTTTGGAATGGAAAGTTAATCTTGGAAAGATTTAAATACTTTCAAGTAATAAATAGTTTATCTTGAAACCCACAAAGTTTTTTCTCAGAAACTTTTTCTATTTGCTGGAAAGTAAAATGATTCTCACTTGCCACACTAAACAAGGGTGATGCATTAATTAGAAGAATAAAATAGGGAGAGATTCAGCTGTGGAATAATCTTAATCTCCATTTTACCCCTTCGATATAAAAGACAAAATGCTTGCCAAGGATGCTTCTGCATCTCACCATGAAAATCAGACCAAAACCAGTTTTAAATTATCAAAAGTGATGTATAGTATTTATATCACTTTGTATTTTTCCCAATAAATTTCAAAAACACACTGATCTATATCAGCAAACATGTTTTATATTTTATGAAAGAGAAATCTGACAAATAATAAGTAAAGGTTCATTATCTTTTCCATAATTAGTGTTTAGGTTCTGCCTGAATTTTGACGAATCTTCTTTCTAGCAGTGTCCTGCCACGAGAAATACATCTGGCTAAAATGGATTATAGTAATTCGCTCTGTCTCTGTCTCTGTCTGTCTTTCTCTGTCTGTCTCTGTCTCTCTCTCCCATCACATAGTGAGTCTAGGACAGTGTAAGAAAACATATTGCCAATTTTTTAAAAATGGTAAGAAGGCATCACATATTTTAAGAAAAAAGGTATAAGGGATAAGATCTAAGGAAGAGTTAACAATGAAGTTGTTGCTGTCACAACACATTGTAGTAATCCCACGTCTCAGCACTGTCAGGATTCTAGAATGCCTGAGCCTTTGGCAAGCAAAAGAGGCAGTGCTCACTCTGTAAGCACTCTCTTTCCTTGCTTGAGCTGTGAAAGAACCACTAGCACTGTGCATAGCCGAAAAACTACATTTCCCAGCTTCCCTTCCAAATAAAAGTGACCAATGAGATGTAAGGAGAAGTGGTGGGTGGAGAATCTGGGAAAGCCCTGTTGTGCTGACTTTCCTTTTGCCTGCTACTTGAAAGGGGACCTGGCAGTCCAGCCAGAGCTCCAGCTATTACCAACACCAAAGCAAAATGAACAAAGCAAAACCATAAAATGAACAGTGAGTTTGCTTTGGCATGCTGAAATGCTGAACCAACACCAACAATTGACTGTTCATGACATAAAAAAAAATGGAGCGTTATTAGTTTAAACGACTTAAGCAAGGTTGTTTTGTTTGTTTTTGTTTTATCTAGCCAACAAAGCCATCCCTACTGATATAAATTGACTTTGCTTGGGTTCAAAGTCCAGAAAAAGCCCCTGACTAGTACCACTGCCCCAGAAGATGGAGATGACTGGACGTGTGCCAGAGATGGCATTAAGTAGGCAATCGTACTATGGGAAAGGGAATCAATGGCCCATTAAAAAAGCCTGTGTTTAATTGACTGTAAAAGATATGCCTAAGGCTAATGGGATGTTATAAGGAGTTATTTAAAGTACTGTTTTTTTAACTATTTGTCAAAGATATTTTGCAGATATGAAACCATGAATACTAAATCTGTTTTGACAAATAGAAAGCTAGAAATCAACTACCAAGATAGCAGTTGGCTATGGACCTGTTTAAGAGTTATTTGTATATGGAAAGATAAGTGATACTCACTTTTGTTGCATGCATTGTTTTATAACTTGTGTCAGTTCTAAACTACTTGGCACTAGTCGTGTCAAAGTTATTACTCCCACATAAGTAATACTGACTATTTACTGGTTGCCTACTAAGACCCTGAGGTTACTTATGAGAAAAGAAACCTAATGCATAGGAATATTAAAACAAACTAAAATAAAATGTACAACCATCTTTAAAAACTGTGGTAGGGCTTGGGATGTGGCTCAGTGGTCGAGCACTGGCCTAGCGTACTCATGACCCTGGGTCTGATTCCAGCACTGAAAAACAAACAAATAAACAAAGGAAACTAAAATCACGATAAAATATACATTACAAAAGTTCCTGTTGAAAGCTTTTTAAGTGGATACGTCAGTGGAATTAAGTGTATTCATATTGTTCTCTAATGATCACCACTATCCCTCTCTGGAACTTGTCTATCTTTCTAAAATGAAACCCTGCATCCATTAAACACTAACTCCCAATTCTTGTTTACTCCTTCCCTTGACAACCACTGTCTCTGAACGTGACTATTCTAAGTGCCTTATGAGAAGAATGACGCAATGTTTATTCTTTTGGGAGTGACTTCTGTTAACATAATATCTTTAATGTTCACTCATGTAGTAGCATGTATCAGAATTTTCTTCCTTTTTATGGCTGAATAATGCTCCATTATAAGTGTGTATGTGTGTGTGTGTATACATGCAGACTCTACATTTTCTTTATTCACTCATACATTGATGGACATTTGGGCTATTCCCATCCTTTGGGTTTTTAAATTTTCTTTTAAAAATAAAGTTTTATTAAATCAAGGCATGGCTAGACAAACATTATTCATGACAGAATAAATGGTTGTCAAGGTCAGAAATTATGGTGGGAACTCACATACGGATGAAAAGCAGACTTACTAGTTTGATTTTGAACTAATTTCATTGGGTACAGTTCAGATGAGGCTGGGGCAGGAAATGATTTGAAAGTGTAGAAAAGAGGCTCCGAAGAGAAACACCTATCAAAGACAGCATTCCCTTCAAATGTAGGAAGTGCCTAGAATTTTCTCATTGAAAGTATCTAAAGTAAGGTACAACAGGCCAGATTCACTTACCTGTGCATACAATTGACTTGACCTAACACTAGTTTTAAAGGCGAATATTGAAGCTGCCTCCAAATGGTAAAGTGAAACTAACAGGTAAAAAAACATTAAGGATGCTAAAGGGTCTTTCAACCGATAGAATGTACAAAAAGAATTAGATATCATTAGAAATTGCAATTTGTATTATTATAGTCTTTCTGATAATAGCTACCTGCTTAACAATAGAGAATTTATTAAACTATATCAACTACATTATTTTAGCCCAATTCTATCTAAACTCTGTTTTGTCTTCTGCCACCCCAGTCAGAATACCAGCTGTATACTCTACACTCTTCATCCTTTTTCTCAAAAATCTAAGTTGTCTCCTGGTCAAAAATGCCCTAAGAATAGATACTTCCCATTAGCAGTAATAAAAACACATATGCAAAACATTCCAACCAATTTTACAAAACACAAAAAACTTAGAGGCAATGTTTTATAGCCCGGAAAATGTAATGCATCTTTTTATAATTTTGACAGAACAGAACTTTCGTACTCCTTTGGGCTGTGCTTATGTTTTTAATCTGGCTAAAGAGTATTCCAACTTCTTTTCTTCTCTAGACTTCAGGATATCCTTGATTTTCAAGAGAAACCAATTGGCCTGTAAATATTTATTGAGCATCTACCACATTAATTGGCTAAATAGCCAAAGGCATTGCTTTCCTAGGTGCTCTATTTCTGTGATTTTTAATGGCATCTGGATGAGAAGGGCACTGCAGGTGAAGCAAAAGTAGATGTTTGAACACAGCCTGATAAACATTGCCCATCCATTGGTCCCTTCATGCTGGAGGTACCTTTGCAGCCGCATGAGGTGAGGCTCCTTGGTCCAAAAGCAGAAGGGCCACTTTCTGATTATCGTAATGTGCAGCTACATGCAGTGGAGTTAGGCCGCTCTGAAAATGTGCAAAAACAACAACGGGGGTCAAAGGTGTCTTAATATGAAGGGCTTAGACTTAGTAAATGGGATTAGATTAGATACAACATAAAGCATAGTTTATATCCCAGTTCCACAACATTTGCACCAAGTGTTCATCTGCTATTTTCCAAGCACTCTTCTTCCTAATGGGACTTAAGTAGGGTTTAGTTATTTTTAGGGTTGCAGCTGGGGAATATTAGCAAGTGTTGGTTTTGTTATGACAAAGTGGCCATTTGCAGGTTGGCCAATCACCTCCTACCTTCCCAGCAGCATCTGGAGATGCACTTTTCTGTAGCAGGAGATTGGCTACTTCAAGCTTCCCATATTTTGCTGCCACATGAAGAGGAGTAAATCCTTTCTGCAATAGAAAACAAAAGTAATGAACAATAGAAATGACAAAGGGTTCTGCTTTTCTAGAAATGACAAATTGTTCTAACAATGAAGATCAGTTAAATGTACATTTAAGGACCAAGACTAGGCATCAAGTAGTCCGTGTGTACCAATAGGTAGGGTCCCAAGTATGCATCAGGGTTTCAGGGGCCATAAATGTATATGACACCCTAGACTACAACAAATTAGTGCCAATGGGGAGCTGACATGGTGGAAGGCCAGGGGAACCCCTACCCCTTTACCATTATTTTGTTTCACCTATTAAATGAGATCCAGGAACTAGTGTCTCAATTTTACTGAAGAGCCTAAAGAATCATAGGAGATGAAATTTGAGATAGTCATCATTTATTCATATAGTTTTCTAAGTATTTCCAATTATCTTCTGTATTGATTACACTTTAATCTTTCTTATCCACATCCAAATGTGAGACTACGGCACTAACAATTATCTTTTTAAAACCTGCCACGTGCCATTTCATTTCACTGTTACATTTGCTAGATTTATGTAGTATCACAAGAAAAATGAACTCCAAATTTTGCATTTTGCACCTGTAGTGCAACCATGTGCTAAACTAACACTGTAAGATACCAGTTGGGCCGAGGACACAGTTCAGCGGCACAGCACCTGCCTGCCAAGTGCAAGGTTCCTGGTACCAAAACAAATAAATAAGTAAATAAAATTTTAAAAAGACATCAGTTGATCTTAAAAAAAATCAAACCAAACCATGAATCAGACAAGACAGCAATAATTACAACAAAAAAGAACAGTAAAAATAAGTGTGGGGGAGCCTCCTAATTGGAAAGTTTTATAAAAGCATCAAAAAAAAAAAAATCTAAAAGTGCCAGGTATTGTGGTGCATACCTGAGCAGGAGGATCACTGTGAGTTCAAGGCCAGCCTGAACTACTTAGTGAGACCCTGTCTCAAAAAAACCCAAAAAACCAAACCAAACCAACAAACAAAAAAACAAAAAGTAAAATACGATAAAAAATAAAAGTACCTCTGCCAGAGCATTGCTAACATGGCTTATGTCCTTGGCCTCAGGAAAAGGAATCTGTAAATATGTTTTCAAATACAGAGAACTACCCTCCTGCTCCCCGGGACTCTGCTGGCCATGTGAGCGACTACCTCAGGATCCAAACAGCTTCTGTACCTGTCATTGTGCAGGGAATTATAAGGGAGATGTAGTCTGTGGGACATGCCAGGATTCCAAAGCTTGTTTGCATACCTTTGTTGTTATAGATAAAGATGCTCCATGGTCCAAAAGGAATGCGGCTACATCCTCGTGCCCCTCTCGGGCTGAGAGGTGAAGAGGGGTGTATCCAGATGTCGTGGCTGCATTTGGAGATGCTCCCTGCTGCAACAGCTGTTGTACTATATCTGCCTTCCCCAATCGGGCTGAAATGTGGAGTGGGGTTTGGTCATCCTAAATGGTAAGGTAGAAATGCAAAGCTGATGAGCTCAGAAAAACGATCATGCCACAATGAAAAATTCAGGGAGCATTAGCTCCATGATATCAGAGGCACATTCAACTCTTTGATTCAGTGCTAAAAGGAATCCCATTTATCTTCTTATAAGGTTCAGAAATGTATGGATAATGGAGCTGAGCTCCTTAAATTCCCTTAGAGTGACCTAATTAGTAGGAAGCTGTGAAAGGCAGTTCAATTTCTAAATCATCTCCGCTATCACCTGTCATAGAGTATCAGTTTTTAACCTCCCCTGATTCCTGTTATAGGAGGTAAGAGAAGGAATCCTAGTAAGATTCATATGCTTGGGAGGAGTATCATATGTCCACCAGCATTATGCACTTATAAAGAATAAAGTATTTTATTAGTGCCACTTCCCATAGTTAATAGCAGAGGGAGGGCAGGCAGCATGGAAATCTGCAGGTGGACCAGTGAGAACACTCTAGCCAAGAAGGCTCACAGGCTCTCCACAAACTATGTATCACGAAACAGGTCTGCCTTAAGTGGTGGGCCACCTTATAATTATAAGCCCTATACTCTTAGTGTCTATCCTCAAATGGCAGGGTCACCACTTCTAATTTTCCAAGAGATGCCCTCTGATGATCCTCCAAGCAGAAACTCCCCAGTGAAATGTGATAAGGTTTAGGTAAATACGGTAAGTAGGAAAGACAGAAGAGAACACAGACACTGTTTTGGATGAAGGTCAAAATCAAAGCCAGAGGGACTATGTAACAAGTCAGAAGCATGAACAGAGTGAGAGGAGATGCCAGGAGGGAGAAGAGAAATACTGAAAGCAGAGACAGAAAAAGCCAGAGAAAAATCTCAGCTACTTCTATTACTGCCACCATAACCACCAAACACTTACTGAACACCTCCTGTTGATTCCTAGGCTTTGTTTGAAGTACTCTACCTATGTTAAGTCATTAACCTTCAAAATAATCTTTTAAATCAGGACCATCATGATTCTCATTTTGTAGATGAGGACTTTAGATGAACAAGCATGCTGCAGGCACATTATTAACTTGCCCAATGTCACATAACTGCTAAACTGTGGACCAAAACTCAACTCCAGGTAGTCTGCCAGAGGAGACTGGCTCTGAACCATTATATATACCTCAGTTATTGTTTGTGTGTGCAACCATTTCTTGAGATGATGTTTGATATATAATTAACAGTATTCACTAATATGAGGTTTCTTTTAATCTGTAGTAGATTATTGTCTTTCTTAGTCAATCCATTGAGCCAGTTTAGAGGGCTAATCAAATCCAGGTCAGGGGTCAGCCGACTATATTGCAGGTGCCAGACCGAGCTGCCACATATTCTGGTGAATAAAGTTTTATTGGAACACAGAGTTTTCACTATAATTGTTTTTACACTACACTGGCAGAGTGAGTCGCTCTGACAGAGACAGTATATTTTGTGAAGTTTAAAATATTTACTATCAATCCCTTTTCAGAAAGTCTGTGGACCTCAGTTTCTACAGGGTCTGCACTGGACACCAGAGGTTTGTCACAAACTTTGTACTCACCTGGAGATCTCACGCTTACAAAGACTTAATGGTTTGTTCCTACACTGGTTCCTTTGTGCTAATTAATAGTCTGTCTTGTGTTTGTATCAGTCATTATAACTATATAACTAAGCAATGTTTTAATAGGTAAAATATGAATATAAAAGGAAATAGGAATAGTAAATTGAAAGCTTTAAAGAGCCTTGATAGCAGTTGATTAAACAAAATTTTAGTTAAGTTAGATATGGGAGAGATAACTGAATACACTAGCAGGAAATCAGTAAAATCTAGAATATTCTAGTCAAATTTCTTCACAAGTATCTTTAGTTTTTCTCCAGTTAACCTAAAACTAGAAACTGTCCAAATAAATGAGAATAAATGTACATTCATATATTATAGTTTAAAATTAATGGTTGAGATTTTTATGTACTTATGATTCTTGACCTGAACTGCCATTTTGATGATAAGCCCAGGTATTGATCCCCAGAGTGGAAAGCTAGGGTGTTTCTATTAATGGTCAAACATCAGGCAGATGCAAAACATCCAAACTCAACCCTGACATTCTTCTTACATGTAAAGGCAAATCCTCAGAGTAGCATTCCTCTGAGTCTTAGGAATTATGGTTTCCCAATTTACAGAGAAAAAAAGGAAATATCCTTTTCCCTTTTGTGGCTATACCAGCTGAAATAATTCAACAAAAAGAACTCAGTTATGCTTTTAAGATGTGTTTGTTTTAGAAGCTGTCTATACAAGTCTCTGCCTATCAAGTGTGGACCACTCTGGACATATCTAGGACCAGCACCTAATCTGTTAAGAACAGCTTGGGGGTATGTTCTTACTCTACTTAACTTTGTTAAATTATTGATTGGATACATGTGAATACCAGGGAGTTTTACACTATTACTTGAGCAGAGACTTTTGTTTTTGGAAGTCATGCATTTACTTAAAAAAAAATGTTCTTGAGAGACAGCACACATATGTTTAAAGGTCTTATTAAAACCCCATTTTCCCCTCAACAGGAGAGATTTCATGTATTGCACATACCTTAGCTTTAGCTTCTACCTGAGCTCCGTCTTGTACCAGATACCGCACGACCTCAGCCTGGCCAGAGCGAGCTGCCATGTGCAGGGCTGTCTCTCCTCTCTGGGGAACGGGAGCCAAAGTAAGTTAACTGTAGCTCTGAAGAAGACTGGTGTGTTTTATTCGGCGAAAAGCTTATCATAAACTTTTCTTTAAAAACAAAAAACGGCCTTAAGCATTTCCTTGTGAAACAGATAGAAAAGTGAGCACATGAGTGTTTTACAGGAAGTTGAGCCATGATGTAAGGACTTCAGGGTCACCCTAGGGGTTCTTGTCACTAACAGCATCCAGAGTTGCCCGGGAATCTCCAGTATAGCCTCAGTAGGGGTAGAAAGGTGAATGCTCAAAGGGGTCAATCAGAGAGTGAATGAATGAGGCAGGACAATTAGGGAGAGCTTAACCTGAGAGCCCCACACCTGCCCCGGTGGGGACCGCTTCCACCTTGCACCTGTAGATTGCTATTGTTACTGTGTAAGACACCAGGCCTACTATACCACACCTTTCTGTTTCCAGAAGGAATAGCACTCTGGAAATCTGTGTACATGCATTTCCCAGTTCATAAATGTTGACTCTGACATCAGAATTAAAAACAACACTCTGCCAATCTGAGTGGGCACCAAAAAACACACTAGAGGACCAGATGGGCCTTCTTTACAGCAGCTGTTTTGTCTCTCCCACTTTACCTAACCAGATCAGCACCCTACTCTTTACTTTATCACAATGGGTCATTTTCTTTGCTTAATATGACGATGTCAAATTTGAAATCCTGTAGAACAATGTCAAATGCCACATATAGATCTAGGGTGATAAGTTACTGCCTGACACCTATTCTGAAGTGAATGTCATGATTCTCACAGCAAGGCTTAGTGTGGGAAAATAACATCACTGTGTAATCTTATACTCAGGGTTAGTTCCAAGGTTTTGGTATAACATGGTGTTATGGTTGATATATTGTGACAACTTGAGAAACTAAGGAATACAACTAAGAGGCTCAGCGGGGTGCCAGGGTTCTTACTTTATAAATATCCTCATCCTGTGCAAGAGGAGGGCAAGGAGATTTTGTGAATGCTATACCTTCCCTGGAGGGGGAGTGGCCTGTGTACAACAGAAGGGAGGAAAAAGGGCTTGTTCTTCCCCCTTTTGTTCTGGCTGCTTTTGCTGGCTGCTGCCTTCAAGTCTTGCCCCAGTGCCATGCCACCCTGCCTTGGAGCCAGCTGATTATGGACTGAAACCTCCACAGTGAGCTAAATAAACCTTTTCTTTCTTCATTTTGGGTGTCAGGTATTTTGTCCCAGCAATGAAAGAAAAGTAACCAAAACACATGGTTAAGTACATTTAGGAGAGATTACTTTGAAGTTACTTGAAATTAATTCATGTAAATGATACAGTGCTTGAAATTACCTCCTTAACCTGGAGCACATTTTACTGCTTCTGTTATAAAAAAAATCCTCACACCCATAAATACTCCATTTAGAAAATATGTAATGTATAATAGTAATGTACTTATAATATTCATGAACACAGTCCACAAATCCTAAAAATTTGTGGCCAACTAACCAAGAAATGGATTTTTGCCTTCCAAGTAAAAGAAACAAAAAATGTTTTAAAATCTATCTATCTTTTCAAATAGTCAAATTAAGCACTAGTTAAACTGTAATAAAAAACAAGTAAATAAAAGTCACCTTTGCAGTTTCTTAAATACTCACAGTTGAATACTTACCACATTGGTGGTGTTGGGTGAAGCTCCATGATGCATTAGCTGTGATACGATATTTACATGTCCCATGAAGGCAGCAACATGGATTGGGGTAAGGCCCGACTAAGGGGAGAGCAAGGAAGCATTGCTTTACTGGCTTAGCATTCAAAGTGTTTATCTGTCTATATGCCTGCCTACCTGACCTCCATCCACCCATCTATCCAACTATTTACCCATCTATCCATCCAGTCATCAATCCGTCCGTCCATCCATCCACCCATCCATCCATCTCTGTTTAGTAGTCCGATTAGATCAGATTAGAAGGTATCAGGACATTTATAAAATGCCACAGATTTTATAAGGCAATTATGTGTTGATATACATAATCACTTCCCTAAAGCCAGTTCTGTGATTGTGAAAGAGCTATGCCATACTTCTTATATAGACCTAAGGAAAAAATGAGAGAGAAATAAAGTTTTTTTTCTTTGATACTAAATTTTCATTATCCATGAGTATGTGAGTATGTATGTAGTACAGAGTGATTATATACACATTAGTAAAAAATAATTAACTTTAACTTAAAATTCTAACGTTGGGCTTTCAAAAAAATCACCAGTACTGAACATATTACACAAGAAAGAGGAGGGTACTTTACACGAAGCCATTCCTCTAATAAAAGAGCAAACTGCACTGGTAGTTTCAATCATTTTTTTTTTTCCTTTTTGAGATAGGGTCTCACCATGTAGTGCAGGCTGACCTTGAATTCATGGCAATTGTCCTACCTCTATCTCCTAAGTGCTGGGATCATAGGCCTGTGCCGCCATTCTTGGCTAAATTTTAATTTTTATATTTGCTTCAAATCCTATATACATGTATGCACACACACCCCTGAAACACTATCCAGCAAAAAGTAGAGTGGATAAACAAAATAGAGGATTGAAATCCCAAATCGATTATCTTATTAACCAGAGCAACTGACTTGTGCTTTTTATATCAAGTTATTCCTTTTTAATTTTTCTGAATTTCATTAAGCTTAACATAGGCACATCATAATCTGTTAAAAATTTAATAGGGTTAGAAAAAGCTTATCTGTTTTGTTTTTAAAAGAGAGAGAATGCACAATTAATTCTAAAGAAATCTGAGAAACGTCAGAAGTATATAAAAGGAATCCTGTACAATAAATAAAGAACAAGACAGAAGAGCAATAAATCTGGTTGCCCCCACTTCAAAGAGTCAGAAGTGAGGAAAGTGAGGAAAAATTTTGTAACAGTTTGACTCCTTTTCCCATCGGCAGGGGGAGTCCCAAGAGCCTGGTACGCTGCCTTTTGAAACTCACAGTGAGCACAGCGCTAGAGGCAGGACCTTGTCATCACCGATGGCATCTCTGGACAACGATTCAAATATCAGTCAAATCTTTCTCCCCAAAGCCAGGCGTGGTGGCACACGCCTTTAATCCTAGCACTCAGGAGGCTGAGGTAGGCAGAGCGTTGTGAGTTCAAGGCCAACTTGGACTACAATGTGAGTGCAAGGCTGGTCTGAGCTACATAGTGCGACCCTGCCTTGAAAAAACTAGATCTGGGATTTTGGCTCAGTGGCTTAAGTGCCTGTCTGGCAGGCACGAGGTAATCTTTCTCCCCAATTTATTCTGATCTTTTAAAAGGATTACCCTACAACGCGAGCGCAAGGCTGGCCTGAGCTACATAGTGCGACCCTGCCTCAAAAAACCAGGGCCGGGAGTTTGGCTCAGTGGCTTAAGCGCCTGCCCTGGCAGGTGTGAGGCTGTGAGTTCGATCCCAAAGGATGACCATGCACTGACAATAAACATACTATTTTCTACTTAAAATAGCAGGGTGTTTAACATGAAGCCCTATGTCTGAGCAAAGAGCAAATCCATAATAGTTTTCTTTAGTTATTTAGTCTTTCAAAATTATAAGTGTTTTAAGTCATGGCAAATATTCCATTGAAAACTAAGAACCTGAGGTCAAATAACAATTACAAGACTGGATTTCACTTTTTATGGAAGCATCAAAGCTTCCACAAAGTCCCATGCAGATCCAGGCATTGTGGGGTTCTGCAGGCCAAGAAGACTTCTCTGCCCTCAAGAAGCCTGTTTCTGGGGTCCTGGGGGATCAGCTGGATCATAAGTAAGACATCTGCAGCTGGCATGGTGGTGCACGCCTTTAATCCCAGCACTCACGAGGCTGAGGTAGGCGGAGCGTTGTTAGTTCGAGGCCAGTTTGGGCTATGACGTGAGCACAAGGCCGACCTGAGCTACATAGTAAGACCCTGCCTCACAAAAACTAGGGCTGGGAGTTTGGCTCAGTGGCTTAAGTACCTGTCTGGCAGGTATGAGGTTGTGAGTTCGATCCCTGGTGCCACAAAAAAAAAAAAGTAAGACAGCTGGATAGGTGCTTTGATAAAATACACACAAGATGAAGAGCGCGTGGTTCAGACCTTAGAGTGAGGGAACAGTGCCTGGAGCAGACAGCCCAGATCTGGTGCTGAAGGATTTGTGGGGTTGACCTGGCAAAGCCCTTTTAGTGTAAACATAAAGGGAAGAGGGCTCAGTCTAGAGAATGGCAGTGACTAGGATCTGCAGGGACTGGAGCACTGGGAGGCTGGAAGTCGGGGTGGGGGTGGCACAAATCTGGAGGCAGAGATGCCAGGCTTACTTCAGTTTGTGGAAGGCTCAGCCCTGTTTCTGATGGTTCACATCTCTCAGTTGGTTCACAGGAAAGAAACCTAAAGCTCGTCCTTTACTAATGTCAGCAACTCTGCATTTCATTAATTTGAGCTTTTAAAGAGGGAAATCCCTACTTTATGAAAACACAATTTGCATTTTGCAGGGTTTCTCACCCCGGGCACATTTGACATTTTGAGGCAGAAAACTGTTCATGGTGGGAGGTTATCCTGTACCTTGAGAGATGGTTAGTAGCATCCCCTGGCCTCTACCCAAGAGATGACAGTAGTGCTACCCAGTTTAACAGCTACAGATATTTACAGCAGTTGCCAAATACCCCTTTGAGGACAAACTTGTCCCCATTAGAGAAGCCCTGCATTGTAACATTTCATGTAAGTTACATCTGTGATGGTACCACTGCCCTTGACTGTGCTCTTGGTTATATTTCTAGACATGGGATGCATCTGTGTCCTCCCTCCCACACCTCTCCTAAAGCTTGGTGACTGTTTCAGTGAGAAGTTCAGAATGTGGTCTGTGGCAACAGCACCCAAACAAAATCAGGTGGTCCTTGGAGAAGGCACTGGTACTCCAGCTCTGCTCTCAGCACTGCGACAACCCTGGGAACCTCAGAATCCCCGGAACCCCACTCTGCTCACCTCGGTTACAGCTTGGATGGATGCACCATGTTTCAGAAGGAGTTCCATTACTTTAATTCGATTCTTTTTGCAGGCAATATGAAGGGGGGTAAAGCCATTCTGCAAGGGACAAATGCACTTATTTGCCTGAGTACATTCTATTGAAATCCAGTTCCACTGTGTGCAGTGAAGTATTTCTGCTAAAATGATGTGCTATAAAGACTTCAAAATAAACAGAAACTATGAGGAGTTAAACAGAATGGTGATTCATTTCTGGGAGCAGAGGTAGTCGTCTAGGTGCTCCCAGGAACTGAAGGTCCCCTGAAGATACAGTTATGAACAGGAAGTAAATGTTTTACCACCTCCTGGTAGCTATGGCAAATAAAATAGGCACTTCCTTGTTTTATTTTGGAATTCATTATTCCAAACAGCATCCTTCTCCCACCTCACTTCAAAAGCAAAATACAATAGCTGTGCCTAAGCATACACCCTCATAGCCAAATTTCAGCAATGACTATTTTGACTTCTTGACTGCATTTTAGAAGACTAAGACTGGTTATAAAATGCTGTTATTTCTTGCTCAGTTTTAAGATTCAAGTAGGTGCTTAATCCAAGGGAGCAGAAATTTGAATGGTTCAACTTTATTTGGATCATTTGTTTTAATATTTAATCTAATATTATCTGCTTTTTAAAAAAGAGCCTCCCAAATTGCCCCGGCTAAAAGCTGATATGACGCCATTATACTTCAGCAGCTAATGGAGAACTATAAACTACCAGGGTCCACCATAAAAGCTGAGGTCGAAGTCATTGCAGATACTTCCGAGCAGGTTCCCAAGACCATTTCTCTGGCCAGAGTCCATCCCGGGATGACTGGCTATGAGCTCCATATGTTGTGAAATCTCCAGAGTCCCAGGAAAATGAGAGCCCACACCCTGCTTTAAGACTCTTTTTTCTTGTATGGAAAAATGAGTCATGATTGCTAATTTCTTTTTCTCCCTCTTCAGAATTCAGACGTGTTTGACAAACTGGGTGGGATCAACAGCTCTTGAATGTTGCTTGCCTGGAATCTTTTAGAATTAGAATGGGAATGGAACTGTCTGGGCCCTGGGGAGTACAGAAACCTTTCTGAAAAGGTTGATTGGCTAAAAGCCCTTACTTGAAAATTGCTGGTAAACTCACAATTTTTGTCTAAAACTGGGTAGCTTATTTTTTTTCCCTAAGTATGGGTGCTTATTCTGAACTAAATTTAAACAACTTACTAAGCTGGGACAATTTATTTTTCAAAAAAAAAAAAACCCAAACAAAAAACAAACACTTCTGAGCAAACCAAAATATAGCATATCCTGAAGGCTAAAACAGGAAATCATTTTATGTAGTAGTTATGGTTGCAAACTGGACCAAAATTTTGACGGTTAAAAAAGAAAAAAAGGAAGATGACAGGCCATATTCCGTTAATTTACAAGGGTAATGGAACACTGCAGATTGACAAGTTCTAGATAAATGGATTTTTGATCATTTTGTTTTGTATTTTTAGATCTAAGAAGAAACAATTCACACAGTCATAACTTTACCTATAATAACATGAGGTTGATGCCTTCAGTCTTTTTACAACTGGTGCTTTTTGGGTTTTATTTAAATAAAAGAATCACAAGTTGACCCCATGGTTTCTCTTATAGGCGAAACCCAAAGTATAAATAATTTAAGGAGCAAAATAAAAGACGGCAAGAGCCTGGGAAGTAGTCCTTCTGCACACAGCAGGCAGTCAAGAGACAAGAAGTACACTTTATTTAACTAACATCTTCCATTTTTAGCTCCGTAAAGGCAATCCCTTCATAAACAAGACAGCATGTAGGGAGTAAGACAGTTCAGGCTGGACGTGTTGGCAGAGCCACTCACCAGGGCTTTGGCATTGGGGTTAGCCTTCTTATCCAAGAGGACCTTGGCGACTTTGTAATGGCCACAGTGCGCGGCCACATGTAGGGCAGTCAGGTAGTCGTTGGTGACATCATCCACAGGCACGTTGTGCTGGAGCAGAAGTTGGACGCAGTTTAAATGATCCCCTTGTGTGGCCATGTGCAATGGGGACAATCCATTCTGTAATACACATGGAAATCAAGTTTAGTGTTCTATCTTTTATTTTATTTTACTTTATTTATTTATTTATTTATATTTTGCGGCACAGGGAATTGACTCACAACCTTGTACCTGCCAGACAGGCGCTTAGGCCGCTGAGCCAAACTTCCAGCCCTAGTTGTTTTGAGACAGGGTCGTACTATGTAGCTCAGGCCGGCCTTGCGCTTATGTTGTAGCCCAAGCCGGCCTCGAACTCACAACGCTCCACCTACCTCAGCCTCCCGAGTGCTGGGATTAAAGGCGTGCACCACCATGCCTGGCTTCTATCTTTTAAATACAAATGTGCTAAAGACCAAAAAGTGAAAATGTGAACAGATACGCTCTAGTTTTTCACATAAAAATATCTTATGTTTTAAAAGGTGCCATAAACTATTTTTGAACTATAACTACTTTTTCTTTTCTTTTCTTTTCTTTTCTTTTCTTTTCTTTTCTTTTCTTTTCTTTTCTTTTCTGGTAGTGCTAGGGATTGAACCAGAGGCTTGCATATGCATGGCAAGCACCCTAACACTGAGCTACAGCCCCAGTCCCTCTTGTTTTGATATGACAGGATTTCACTAAACTGCTCATGCAGGAGTCAAATTTGCCATCCTCCTCCCTCAGTCTCCCAGGAAGCTAAAATTTCAGTAAGGCATCTACAACTACTTTTAAGATGGGTCCTCCCATTTCTTGTATCAATCAATTACAAATTTTCAAGGATAATTCTTTTCCTTATTTAAAAGCAATATGAATTGTATTAGCAGTCAAAATCTACTGTGTTCTTAATGAGTAGAAATTTTTACTTAAGACTGAAAGGAAAAAATAGAAAAGAACTGGTATTCATTGGACTGGCATTTATTTTGCCCTTGTAGATTAATAATGCTTGACACTGACAATGAATGGGACAATTATACTGGTTCGATTAAAAAAACAAAACACTGACTACAATGCATTTCATGTCATATCATCACAATAAACCAAAGGAAAACCTTTGTCATTTCTGTAAGTTTGGTGCCCCCATGTGTCTGTGATGAGGAAAGGCAAGGCTTGATCAATTAATAACTGATACTTCCCTCTTAATTTAAATCAACTGGACTGAAAAACAGTTAATCTTGTGTAGTAGGAATGAGTTAAAAATTTTTTTAGAGCTTAGGGAAGAAATTAATATAGTCAAATAGTCAGAGAGAAATAAAACCTTTAAATGGTTAGAATATAGCTCAAAAGCAGAGGATATGTTTAAAATTTGTGAGGCCCTGCATTCAATTCCCACCACTAAAAAAGAAAAGGAGAAAAAAAAAAAGGTTAGAATGACATTTAGCATTCAGTACACATTTTCTAATGAAGGAAAATAAGACGGTAAAATATCATTTTGTTCAAGTGTGCGTCCTTTAAATATACAGGCAAAATGTGAGAGGCCTGGGGAATTCTTAACAGAATCCAATTACCAAGAGGAGTTTATTAACAATTGTAACAGAATTTAACATATTTTGTGAAAAAAGTAATGACAGCAAATTCAGTTTCTAAAAAAGTTGTCATCTGTAAGTTTGAAAGTAATGATATATCAAATACACACCAATGAGCCTGGTGTTTCTCAATTCTCTGGGCCCCGTTACTGTTGCCTAATCTATCAATAAATGACACAAAAGAGAAGTTCAAAATAAGAAAAAATAAAGTACTCCTCCCTTTAGCCAGTCTCAGAGTATTATTCACTTACTGCCATGTATATTTCAACTAGGCAAGAGGCTTACGGTTATAATTTCCCTACATTACCCAGAAGGGGTACCCAGAGGCTTACGGTTATAATTTCCCTACATTACCCAGAAGAGAGCTCCACACATATAAATAAAGCTCAATAAATAAATATGTAAATTTAAAAACTTTATTCACTGTCAGTCAATCAGGATATTTCTGCCTAAAATATTCCTCTGAGACATTTCAATTCAAATTAGAAACCAATGTTCAGGAAAGGGTGGAAGCATTTTCCTTCTGAGAGACTGCCACCCACAGACATATGCGCTACCTTATTCTTGCCAAAATAGTCCTTTGCTTTGTATTTTGATACAGTCTTGGAGGAAAACATGAAGTAAACAAGGAAACAAAATCTAAAGAACAAATGACTCAACAGAGAACAGCAATGGGAGGCAGGGTCAGTAACAAAATAAAATCTTAACAGTACACAAAATAACGATACATGAGTGGGAAACTCAGAAGTCACTGAGGAAGAACAGAAAGAAAGAAAAGAAATGATTATCTGTTTTATGGAAGGGGTCATATTACATATGGCACCTGAAAATATGGATCCAGTATGTTGGGCTTTCTTAGCTCAATAAGATAGAAGTCTTGAAGGACCAGATGAATTGCCTTAAAGCTAGGAATGTATTTGTTCATTCAACACCCCTCAAGCAAACATTTATAGAAGGCCTCTTATGTCTGGGCATTAATCTATGCGTCTGGGAGTGCGGCGCAGAATGAGGAAAAGTTCTCTCATTCTACTGAAGAAAGCCAGGCTACAAGCAAGTACACAAACTAAGAGACAATTCCATAGTGGTGCTAAAAATTCCAAAGGAATAAAACGACTGAATTACAAAGACTGAGGGAAATGGTGGGCACAGGATGGGTGGAGAGTCGAAGACTTATCTGAGAAGATGACATTTGAGTTGAAGATGGCATGGTCACCAAAAATATCTGGGACAAGTTGAAGGAACTGAAACCAAGTAGTTCACAAGAACAAGCTTGATGTGCTCTAGGAGTAAGGAGGCTGGGTGGCGAGGTGATGTCGACCTAGGAGCAGGAGGGGCAAGGAGGCAGAGAAGGGGTCTGACTCTGATAAGGACTTCATCCGCAGTGCTGGGGGAGACTTCTGATTCAACATGGTAGAGGTTTTTTCCCTTTAGAAAATTCCATCAAAAAAGCAGGAAAGGAATTTAAAGAGTAAAATTCAAAAAAGCATAGAAACGTTCCTTGCTGTTATCACACACAATGAGAAAAGAAACAATAATAAAGGAGTGAAGTCTAGAAGTTTTGGGGTAAGGAAAGAAGCTTTAAGCATGGAAACGCCCCTTTCAGGAGGGAAGAGGCTGCATCCTAAACGTCTGTGGACAGGTGTGGTCAGTGGCATGCATACTGATGCTTAACGACCACAGTGCGCAGACCTCCACTATGACCAAGGTCAAGCTACTAATGTGATCACCACATGTGGAATTGGGAAGCGGTTATGCACAGTTAGCTCTTGTGAGCAGATGCAATCTGGGTGTAGCATATTGCTGGGTATAATGAAGACAACTGATTTATCTCTCAAATCTCAAAAAGGTAAGGATACAGAAAAATAGTACATAAGAAGCTGAGACTTGGGGCTGAAAGCAGGATTGACTCAAAGCCTGTATATAGAACTGTCAAGTTTCCAGGGTCTTCCCAGCCCAGGAAAGCCAGATGACAGGCTCCTTCTACTCTGCAGGAAACCAGGAGCTTAGTCACTGGAGAAGAAGAACCAGAGAGGTTCACAAGTGGTGCAAAAGCAGAGCAAAGGGGAATGGTGAGGATGTAAACTTAGAACAAGTGATCACAGAAAAGGAAGCCAATTTAGCTGTTAAGCATGTAGTTTCGGTCAGACTGGGTTCAAATCTTTGTTCTGTCACTAGCTGAGACCTCTTCAGAGCTACTTCATCTCTTTGGATTTTACTTTTCTCTTTTATGAAAAGGATTCAATAGTGACTGGGTATCTCACTGAAGGTTAAATGAGCTGATATATGCAAAGAACACAAAGGCTGGTGGGTAGCAGACATGGTAAGTGTTAGTTATCAGTATTATACACACAGAACAAGAAGACTAATAGCCCCCTTTCCTTTTGTCTCATTCAGAAAATATTCACACAGATGTACACTAAAAAAGGTTAAAAGATTATTTTTCAAAAACCTGAATTGCCCCGATGAACGGACATTTAGTCCTGACAGTAGACAACCCTTCCAACCCAGCATCACCTGAGCACTGGCCCTGCTTACACTCTCACAAAGTTTTCTCCTGAATGCTTGTGCCTGACTCTTAGGGGAGTTCTCCAAAAGAAAAGACTGCCAAAACAAACAAAAAGAGAAAAGGAAATGTGAGGAACTAGGGATATATGAGAAGGAGAAAAAAAATGAAATTAAGAAAGTTATTTTGAATGCTGCTGAAAAGGTGGTTGGAAATACTGTATCCATAAAACAAGAAGCAAGGTTAAAAAGAGAAGCTATTAGAGATTGAGAAAATGTTCTTGAAAATTAAAACCAAGGAAGAAAAAGAAATTTGAGATTAAAAAAAAATCAAATCAATAATAGGAGAAAAAAATGAGACAACTATTCATTTTTAATTATGTTTGCATTGCGGTGACAAATGAAAACTAATCTTAAAGAGAACAACGAAAATGAACTGGAGCGTTTTTAAGTGAGTAGCTGACATGATTTTGTTGACACTTTGATTGCAAAGAGGAATCTGGGTTCTAAAGGTACAAAAGGGAAAATGTGATATCAGTAAAAGTTGTTACAGTGATTGAGTGAAAGGTAATGTAGCTCAGAAGGTAGCAGTGGAGAGAGAGAGAAGATAACAGACATTGTCTACATGAAAGAAAAAGAAAAAGTGAAGTGATTAGGCTGAGAAGCATTCCAAAGGCTAAGGTATCATTATATTGACAATGGGAAAATTGTGCTTGCTTAATTCTTTTGGGTAATATAACTCCAACAATTCACCAATCTATAGCCTACATTTTAAATGATATTACTATTCAAACTGTTTGGACTTTGTCCAGTCTTCTGGAATTGTTGAAGAAACATACAACAGAGTACCAAGGGTAATTGCATGTAGATTTACTGCTTTGATAATGTTTGGAAATCAAGGCTCCTTACAAAGCTTAATAGAACTTCCAAAGTTTAATTAAAATAGTATAGACTGTAGGGTAGTTTGTGTATCTCAAAATTTATTAGCAAGAAGCATCACGTAGTGTCAAAGGGTTTTACCACTAAATGAAGTTCAGCAAAAAAATAATTTTTGAAGGCAATCTCATGTTCATTTCCGATATGTCAACTTTCCCAGAGGCCCACTCAAGGTGAAATTTTCTAAAGTTTCCCATCTTTGTCAGCTAAATGATATCTGTTGACCTCTAAGAGCCTATGAACACTTAAAAGCATAAACTGAGGGATGAGAGAAAGAGCGCCAGACCTATACTTGGGAGAGCATAGGTCTTTTACTTTCTTTTAACCCAACAAATAATCACTTCTGAGCTATGAAAACTTCATAGAGTAAAATCAAGCAGTATATGTTCCTGGAACAGCATACAAACATCGCACACACAAATGACTTCGTGTTTAGTGCATTTCACATAAAAGCTTCATAAACCCAAACTTATTCTGAGGCTCCTCAGATTATGCATAAACATAACTGCTTTCATTGTTAAACTGACTCTATTCTTTTTCCTCTATGTGATTCACATAGCCAGCAAAAGTATTCAAAGCTGAACATATATTACCTTGGTTTTTGAAAGAATGGGGGCAGCTCGATCAAGCAGCATTTCCACCACCTGCTCATGGCCACTCCTTGCCCCACAGTGCAGTGGCGTCAGACCATCCTGTTGAACAAGACAATGTCTTCAATTAGATTTGAAAGAAACTTCTAGAAATGCAGTGTGTTGTGTAAGACTCTGCCTGGTATCCAATATGCTGTGGCCCACAGGGATTTGAACATTTGCTCATGTGCTTCATAAAATAATTTCCTTTCTTAAATTGAGAGCTCATTTTTCTCAAGCTTAAGGAGTTGCAAAGTATATGATTTTCCACATATTAGAATAGTAACACACATACAACTATTCTACTACTCTTTTAAGAATCCAAGTGAATCTAAATATTCCAAGTAATTTGATGCACAGGAATAGATGTTTTATTTTTATATTTATTTTTGTTGTTTTGAGACATCTTCCCTAGGGAGTCCAGACTGGTCTCAGACTCATAGCATCCTCCAGCCTCTATCTCCTGAGTGCTGGGATTATAGGAATTTGTAGTTAAGAATTTTATTAGTTCTTTTTGCTCTTACATTTCTATTTCCATTCCATTTCCCCTACATAATTTTATCTTAATACAATCTAATGCCTGAGAATTTATTAATTACCAACCACAAGATTTCCCATCATTTATCATTTCCCAACCACAAGATTTAAAGACTTCCAGTGAACCAAAACCTCTAAGTATCAAACAACAACAACAAAAAAACCCACCTGATATCATTATAATTATTCAAACATAAGTGATTAAAATATATTAAAATTTGTGGTTAAATAATTTGTTAAAAATCCTCTCTTAATAAGTTGCATTTTTTTCACAACTGTTAGAATGACAGGGTTCGGTTTCAATAGCATCCCTAACTTTTGCTTTTAAACAGATGTTAGTATGCTAGTACAGAGAAACCTTGTTCACACAGAGTAGATGGACTTATGGCAGGAGTGTCACAAGCTCTCTGAATTCCATATGAATTCTATGTCAAAGCTCATTTCATCTTGGATCAAAAATTCTTTTCAATAACTCATTACAGGACAACTCCATTAGGTCCTACATTTTTGTTGGCAGCATTGGATTCCCAACCATTTGATATACAAAATACTTGGTTACTTACTATTTAAAGTCAGGTCACCAGAAAGTCGCCAATATTGTGAATTCACTTTTTCCTCCTTGGGCTATGTGGGTGACAGAGTTAGGCTTTCCTTCGGTGCTAAGAGAGGACCCTGTGCTAAGGAATCAGTGGGGAAGGAGACTTGGCAGGGAGCTGTGGAGAGTTGGACACTTAGAGCTAAGTGGTCCCAGACTACCTGGAGATGTTTCCATATATACCCTGGCTCATGTGACCTCCCAACTGAAGATATATATATATATATATTTGTTTGTTTGTTTTGTTTTGTTTTGTTTTTGGTCCCGGCGATTGAACTCACAACCTCACCCCAGCCAGGCAGGCACTTGGGTCACTGAGATAAATCCCTGGCCCTCCAATTGAAGATTCCTGTGATCAACACTTAATAGCCACCCCCTAAGGATAATCCCATTTAAAAATACCTCAAAATTAGATTCAGAACATCAAATTACTCTTAAACTGAATAAACAAATCTGGAAAGTAAGCCTAATTATTGTAATGCATAAGCGAGGAGGTAAAATTTTATTTCCAAACAAATCTCAAAATTATTAACATTCTTTAAAAATGAAATTTGCAAGGTGAATAGTACATGACCTGATTGAACATTCCTTGAGCACAAATATTGTCTTTTGTGTTGATTTAAAGCATTGCCTTTATATGAACTAAAGCAGCCTTTCAAGTAGAAATAGAATTTTATTAAAAAAATAAAACAGAACACAAGAACATATAAAAACCACCATAAAGTCCAAATGCCTTTCTAATAATACAACATCTGAAAACATCTGAAGGAGAATAATACAATAATCACCTCTATGTTCCACCACACAGAAGCACGTTACGCAGACTGCAGGATAATAGTTTGCTTATGAACTAAAATGTCAAAACTGTTTCCTTCCACTTTTTCTTAAGTAGACTCTAAGAAGTAAAAGATGACAGAATATCTGCAGACATTTTCAAACTATGGTTATATGGAAAAAAATAATTACTTTTATTCACCTCTTTATCCTGGAAAATTACCTTTCTCAAAGCAAAATGCTACATATTAAATGAAAATGTTTGGTCACCTAAGAGCAAAATCTAGCTCAAATGTCAATACTTTAATCCTTTGAAGTATACCTTCTTACAAAGTATGCCTTCTTACAAACATGTAGTTTTGGCTGATTTCACCTTTTTAAAAAATTTATGGAAAATTTCAAACATATTTCAGACTAATGTAAACAAATTACTGCCTCAGGCTCAGTCGTGATTCATCAATATCCTGACCTCATTCCCTTTCTTGTATTATTTTGAAGCAAATTTCAGACATCGTATCATTTTAGCCACACAATTACTTCTACAAGAAAAGTATGATCTTCATTTAAAAATGAAAACTTGGAGTTTCAAGGAAATGAAATTATGCATTACAGGGCTCCATTCAGAGCTGGGCTAGAGAATGGGGGATGTAGCTCGGCTGCAGAGTCATTGCCCAGCATGTAAGAAGCCCTGAATTCCTTCTCAGAAACAAAATACTGGCCATCACCACAAACAACAAAACCAGCGAAGAAGCAAAGGAATAAAAGAGCCATTAGCACTGATGCAAGCCAATCAAGGCATATCTTGGGAGAGCTGTTGTAGAAAAAGTCTCTCTGCTCAAATTCCAGCCATTCTTAGCCTTCCTTTAGCTAAGTTCTGAAGCTGCTGCCTCTGATGTTTATTAAAACATGTATGATATAAAGACACAGTACGAAAAGGTGACATTTTCAACAGTGGAAGAGCTGTGAAGGGGAGTTGTTCTAGCTCTGTTCCTTTAATTACTGTGCTTCAACGCGAGCTGGCCGGCTTCCCAAGGTCAGGCTCATCAGTTCTAGCTAAACTGCAAAGAACTTGCTTCAGCACAGCTCTTTCAACCATCGTTTCCTTGCAATATTTTTAACACTGTCACCTTTGGATCTTCTACAAATTTGATCTGACACTTCTCAAGTGTAAAATTCTTCAAATAGCCAAAACCCCAGCAGGAGAGAAGCCTCAGGAGGAAGCTATAGATGTCACGACTGCCTGGCTGAGCAAGTAGTGCTGGCCCAGCTGCCTGGCCCTTCACGGGTCAGTGGAACACTAGCGACTCGAGTTTGGGGAAGACATTCGTGAGCATCACAGTTCTCACAACCATGAAATCACAGCCAAAGCCAGGCGGCCCACAGTGAGACTGACAAGTCTCTGCTATTTCATGATTCACACTTAATTCAGCTTTTTAAAAGAGGATAATCAGTGGGCAGCTACTTGACTTCAGATCTATTATTTGAGTTAAGAAAGAAATACATAAAATCTGAACTAATTTTTTGGGCGTTGAAGCTGGTGTGGTTCATCTATGCTTTCCTGCAGCACAGGTCTGACCATGACATCCCTCTGTTCAAAGAGATCTTCACTAGCTTTCATTCACCCTTCAGTCCAGGAGAAACCCTTCAGCTTAGCTGCAAGGCTTTCCTAGTCCCTTCTACTCTCCGATCAATCAGCCAACTCTTCATAGCCCCTGCCATGAGCCTCTCATTTCCTTGTTTCTCTGCCTGGCCCAATTGCTTCACATACCTGATAGATCCCTTCTTACTTGCTCCAAGATCCAAATCCTTAATGTCTTATACTATGGCTTTCTCTGAAACCTTTCCCCAAACTAAATGTAGCTATTCTACCTTTGGGACTCCCGTTTTATTTTTTGTACTTCTTTGGGGGGCAACTTATAATTATTCCTCCTGAGGTTTTAGTTATTTGTGGGGCCCTGGAGCTAATCTAGTGTTACGGTTTGTGTCTGGATGATCCCCTAAAGCCCCATGCAGTCATGGAGGTAGGCTTCTAGAGTTTGTGACTGATTCATGGTTCAGTGCTGGGATTATGGGTGTGAGTGCTACACCCACCACACCCAGGGTAGGTGTGGCCTACATACAATATAAGGGACAGAAATAGTCTTCTCTGCATGGTCCTCCTTTTTGCTCTTGTTGCTTTTGCTGTTTTCTTCTGCCACAAACAATTGGCCCTGTGCCATGCCACCCTGCCTTGGAGCCAGTTGATTATGGACTGAAACCTCTACAAACTGTGAACTAAATATACCTTTCCTTCCTTAATTTTGGGTGTCGGATATTTTGTCTCAGCAATGAGAGAAAAGTAACCAACACATCTACTTCTAAATTTTCTCCTTGAGTAGGCCCTGACTTTTGATTTTTTTTTTTAAATTAACAGTGCTGGAGCTTGAACCCAGGGCATCATGCATGCTAAGCAAGTGCTTTGTGATTGAGCTATATTCCCGGCCCACTAGACCCTGACTTTTGGGCTTCAGAATGTCAGTCTGCTTAGTCTACTTTTGGCAAGAATTCTGGTGGGCCAATTTAGAAAGAATCCTCCTGCTTCTTGTTGTCTGATCCACTTCTTTATTCCTACCCTCAATATCTTATCACCCTGACCTCCCTTTGACAGTAATCCACTCAAGTCTGTTTAGCCAGAATCCCTCTTCCTCCTGATGTTTTTTCCTAGTAATTTTCCACTCACCTACCCTCACCTTGTTCCTTAGTGGTAGAATACTATAACTTTCCTGATTGTATTCAGAGTTGAGCCAGGTGTCTCTCCTCTACTACAAAACCCATGATAGAAGCCACCCTTAAATAAAGCCTGGCTCACCTACCATTCTGTTAAGAAGTGCTGTAATTTGTTTCTATAACACTAGTCTATCCCTGAGGACTAGTTTAGCAGTTTAAGGGATAAATGAAACTCAGAAAGGAGGTAACAGTATCACATCCATGAAAGCTGCTTAATAAAAATTACAATGTGAATGAGTGAATGAATTGCTATTACAGTATCTTACCTTTCAAAACATAAATTTTTCAATAAAATAAATGACTTTTAAATTGGGATTAGACTTAAGAATATGACTCAGTCTCTTTAACTTTTAGAATTCACTCTAAATAAGCTTTTCTTTTTTTCTAAACCAGAATACTATAAGCACAATAAAAGAACTGTTGTGAATATTGTGCTTTGCAACAAAGCACTGAACTGATTTCTTCCCCTAAAATTAGAGCAATTTTTTTAGCACAATTTAAGGATTCTTACTTGCTCCCAACTCCTAGAAATTTACAATTAATGTAGTGTCATTTGGAATGAGTCCTAGATCAGGAAGCCATTCTTCAACTGCATGCAACATCAACTTCCAGCTGAAAAATGCTTGAGAGGCAATTCTTGGGGGACTGAGGGAGGCTGCTTCAGGAACATAGCATACGCAGTTGGACCCAAGAAGAGAAAGGGATGCCGGGTTGCCATAGTAACATTACAGGAGGGAAATGAAATTGCATGGGGTTAGTAATTTTTTTCACCCACTTCCCTCGATTTTTAAAGCACTAACATAATGAACAAGTTTCCCTTGGGCAGAATTGTGAAGCAACACTAACTGGCTGGTCCAGATCTCATATTTCATTTTAGTGACAGTAATCTTATTAGCGAGGTGTGAACTGCATTTTACTGGCCGAACAGAATGCTGTCTTGCACAAGAGCAAAACCTCGCACACAAAATTTTGCCAAAAAAGACTTCTTTTCAGGTCTGGTTTTTCTGAAAAGCATGGAGCAGGACATTAAGGAATTATACCTAAGAATATGAACCAGAATATGCCCTTAATCAATGGAATTTGCTCAAAGCCAATACTGGGATGATGCAAAATTCATGATTTGGGAAGCATTTTCAAGAATAGACATATTTATTTTGATTTCTATCCTCTAGGTCCATCTCTTTTCTTCTAAGCAAAAAACTCATTCTCTAATTTTCCTAGCAAAGGTAAAGAAAGTCTATCAAGGAGAATTCTGTGCAGACATATCACAGACATAAAATACAATATAATGTTGAGTCAAAGACTGAATGAGTTGAGTTGAAATGAGAGCACATGTAGAAGTGAGCAAACATGTAAATAGAGCTCAGGAGATGAGAGGTATGATAGCCAAAGGTAAACAAATGGTCATTAATTACAGTTTAATAATGAAGATATCCTCATATGGGTATTTTCACCAGCAATTTGGACTTGTGTCTCATTTTGTACGTTAGGCAGTTATAGAGGGAAGCAGAAAGGAAGTGAAATAGCATTATTTGAATGTCTCCTGTTGTAGGCACTTTATATCTGAGATCTTGTTTAATCTGGACCACAATTTCATGAGAAGAGCATCCATAGTTCCATTTATTGATGAGAAAGCTGCACTAGGGGACTCATGTACCTACCCAAGGTCACACGGCAAGCAGAAGACTGGGATCAGGATTTATATTCAGGCTGGACTCACAATCTCTTTAAAGACACAGGCATTCAATACTCCTTTAAGAGCAAGAATTCATTTCTGCTATTTACATACAGGAGGAACAATCTCTAACTTTTTTTTTTCACTACTATGTACTCTATATGTTTAAAATTAAACTAAAAGTAGGTAAAATCCTCCTATCTTTTCTGTGCTTGGAAAATTTCAGCTTGCTTTCTGAGACTGAATCATGTCCTTTATGCTATTTGTTCTGTATTTTTCCACACTGTTCTTTGTGGTTTTTGTCTCTCCTTTCTTGTCTTCTTTTAGGTTAGTTTAGGATTATTTAATATTCTAGTCATTAAATCATTGTCTCTCCCTGCCTACCTTTCTTTTTGATGTTTTACCTAAAATAACCCAAAAAACCGAAAAATCCTCTTTTTTTGGTGATTAGTGTAATAGGCATTACAATAAATGTTCTTACTACAATCTGAATATTATATTACATGGTGATATTTTATTACATGTATTAAATAGTGAATACTATACTACTTCATGTACAAGAATTCTGTAGTATAATCCAATGGATACTTTATTTTTGGGATTATAAATATAAAATATTTCTACATATATTAAACCTCACACTAGGGGGATACATTGTTTTGTTTTGTTTTGTTTTTACATTTTGTTTAAGCAATGGACTTTTAAAAAACTTAAGGAAAATACTGTGTAATACAATTTTAAATGTCATAAAATTTGATTTTAAATATGTGAAGCTGCTTTTAATAGCACTTATGTTTTATGATTTAAAAAGTCAAATTAAGGTCAGTAATTTGAAAAACAATAAAAACTTAATTATTTATTGCATCTATACTTCAACTCTTTGAAGAAGATAATCAAAGATATTTCTAGTTGACAATTGTGGAGTATCTATGTGCCCAGCTAGTATCGAGTTATTTAAAGGAACTTGGATATGAGCATTACCAACATATATCAAGGTAAAATAGGAGGCAAAGCAGGTTACTTGCTGAGCACTAGCACTTGGGACCACATAGCAATTAACTAAAATAATAACTATGCTGAGTTTATTTTGCAGCTTCTTCAAGAGAAGCAGGCATGTGATATTGACCTGTTACTTTTAGATTCCTAATCTGGCAAGGGCAACAAGTTTTACAATACAGTGTGAAATCATTAGGATTAGGGAAAAGAAGGAAGTTGCTCCCTCCGTGTTCTGACAACTCTTCATAATTGTCAAATACATTCTGTCCTTCAAAGGATGAACCCACAGTGGGAAAGCTAAAGGTATGTCATGATTATTATCATTATTATTATTTTTAACTCTGAACATGTTCAACTAACTTCTAATATCTGTGTGACAGAAAAATGAAAAACATCAATATGTGTTTGTATAATATGATAACATGTTTTCAAGTTGGTCTTGATTAATGGGGAAATTTAGTCTTTTGCTCTAACTCATGTCTACCTTAGAACTCTAATGAGGAAGTGCTGTTTTAAATTTCTGTTCTTTGAGAATGACTATGTCATGATTTTGAAATATTTATTTTCTTGGAGCATTTCCTTCCTTGAATGAAAGGGCTGTTAAGAATCCTGATTAGGTCAGCAGCCGGCGCTGGGAACAGAGCTGTAGGGAGAAGGGCCTTTCAGGGCTGACCTCTGAGGTCAAGGTCAAGAGAAATTTGTCTCTAAACACCAAAAGTGCTGTGTGTCATCTCTGAGGTGTGAAATGCAAAAAGGTAGATAATAGGAAGTACTTAGCAGGAGGTATGTGAATAAGTATTATGTTAAAAGCTACTACTGGGTTGAGTAGTTAAAACTTGTATTTATGGAAAGTTCTATTTTCTATTTTTAGGTTTGTTCCTGTGGCTTTTTGACATTTTAGCTCCTTTCCTGCCTGTCACTCAGCACTGTTTGGTCATGTGGGAAGAGAGAAGTGAAGGTTTGATGAGGAAAACACAAAAACAGTTCACCCGTTTTGGATGTACACTGCACTTTCTTCCATTCAGTCTGCCAGGAATTCGCTATGGGCGTAAGTGGCACTCTTCCCCTGACCGCCTCCCTGTGGGTCAGTAACAGGAGAATGACAGGCTGGTCTGTTCTCTTGCCCGCTAAGTCTCTCCTCTGCACCCACGTCATTCACGTAACACTGAATACAAGTAAATGTAAGTCAGATGTAAGCAGGAGGTAAAAGGAGTCTTTACCTTTGTTGAAAGTAAGACAGCCTTGGAGAACAGGGTGGAGAACACAGCAAATTTTGCCTACATATGTGATTTCATTCAGCTGACACTTTTATCTGGAAGAATATTTGTTTTTATCTCCACGTCCTCTCCTATGAAGCTACAAGGACCCCATGTGATCTTCCAAAGTACCCCTTTTCTTGTCCCATTGCATGAAATACAGTACATTAAGTGTTTGGTATATAATGCAAAGTGACGAGTAATTTTGCTGTTCTGGCGATTGATGACTGTATCAAGAGAGGGAGAAATAAGATAATTTCCAACTAAAATCTAAGTGGATGCCTAGGCATCTATCTCCTAAAGCTTCTCATTTCCCTTTACAAAGTGTCCTTGTATTTGATCAATGATTCTGTACCTCCACCTGATAATCAAGTGGCAAAAATAATACATTTCTAGTTTTTATTCCTTTCAACCTCTTTAAATAACTTATGCCTAGCAGAAGACCCATGACATTTACAGAAACGGTTCTAGTATTCTTTATATACTGATAATTTCTTCCTACTGAAACATGCAAAAGCCAGTTCAGTAAGATTGCTATTCAATTTACTTCCCTATTGAGAGAACTTTTTAGGGGTTAACTTTCATCAGTACTTTTCCTCTCCAGAAAGCTTGTTTCTTGTACAGCATATACATATTTTTCAGGCATAGCAGTCATCAGGAACAAGAAGTCTGGATGTCTGGTGAAATACCCAATACTGGGCTGGATTGGAGACGACGATGTAGCCCATCAGCTTCATAAAGACAGGGAGAGTGCTGTCTTGCTCTGTCACCAGTCTAGCCCATGGTAGACACTCAAGAGTCATTTATTGGTTAGTGAATAAATGTAATGAGTAACAAATGAGGAAGTAAATTAAAGCACTACAGGAATCAAGTTGAGGATACCAAGTTCATTTCAAAACCTGGAGATTAGGATTCTGGAAAGGAAGAAGTACAGGACTGCAGGAGGTCTAACCAGTGACAAGGCAGGGAAACTATCTAAATCCCTTAGACCAGTCCATGTTCCTGGTGAGGCCATATTTTATTAGATTGGCTCTTGCTCACACCTCATAATAAACCCGTGACATGTGGAAAGAGAAAATCTCTTGGTTAGAAGTTTAATACACTTGGGGCTATGAGATGCACTAGTAATAGCTGGGAATAATTTCGGGCCTACTTCGTGCTGGCACAGTTTACCAACCTCATCTGGATCACTGCGACAGTCCTTCAAGATGGTTGTTAATTTTGTTTATCTTCATATAGAGAAATGATGAGCGCCAAGGTTAAATAGACTATAATAAATCAACTGGCCAAGAACCCGGCCTCTCAGAATTTAAATTCAGACCAAATTCCAAGTCTCAGTTCCTTCCCATAGCCACAGTACCTCATACCACATGACCCATGTACCATAGGGCCTGGGTTTGATCCTTAACACTGCTAAAACAAAACAACTCTCCCTGACCCCCATCCCCTCCCAAGGCTACAAAGTTCTAGCTAGACAGATTGGTGGGTCTTGAATTCTTAAAACAATTTAATTGTGATAAGTATACATAAAATTTACCCTCATAACCATTTTTAAGTATGTATTTCATAGGCATTAACTATATTCACACGGTTGCCTCATGGGTCATTAGAACTTTTTCTGTCTTGCTTTTTTTTTTTAATATAAAACTCCACTATCAAACAACTCCACATTTCCAGTTTCTCCCAACCCCTGGCAACCTACCACACTACTTTCTATTTTTCCATTACCTTCCTCACCTTGTTTGGGTGCTCAGGAATGGATTTCGGGCCTTGTGCATGCTTAGCACATGCTTTTCCCCAGCCATTTTCATTTTTACTCTTGAGAAATCTCAAAAAAGTGAAATCATGGTGTATGTGCCCTTTTGCAACTACTGTATTTCACTTAGCACAATGTCCTTGAGAGTTATCTGTGGTGTAACATGTGACAAAATTTCCTCCCTTTGTAAAGCTAAGTAATATTCCATTGTAGTATATACTACATTTTAACAATCCATTCACCTATTAATAGACATTTGGGCCGCCTCCAATTCTTGGCTATCATGAATAATGCTGTAAACACAAATGTGAAAACAGTTCTTAGCGACCTGTTTTCAATTCTTCTGGAGATACATTCAGAAGTGGAATTGCCGGATCATATGATAGTTCTATTTTTTTGAGGAATTTTTTGAGGAATTTTCATAGTGTTTTTTTAATCACAGATACACCATTTTATAGTCCCACTAGCAGCACAAAAGAGTGAACAGGTTTGTTTTGAGTAGAAAAGTACTCAGTTTTATATCAGACTGATTAAAGAGTTCAGCTTAAAGTGTCAATTCTTGAAAACTCAGTGAAAACCCTAGACCTTAGACCTTATTCCTATAATTAAAGCCAGACACTTAATATGTATTAACAATTTATAAATATAAATGGCCATTCACTTTTAATAATAAATGGAACAGTCATTTTTAAAGAAACTATAACAAATGAAACAAAAATAAGCCAGTGTTTAACCAATGCACAAGTATTTGGAAGTATTCCTGCCTTTTGAAAAACATAAGTTTGTAGATAAGTAACACTCACCCTGGTTTTGGCATCAATTTTAGCTCCTCGATCAAGCAATAGTTTCACCATATTTGCATTTCCTCTTTTTGATGCAACATGTAAAGGAGTGATGTCGTTCTGTGAAAAAGCAGAAAAAATCCCATGGTTTTAATATCCTCAGTTAATGAAAATATTGTTCCTAAACTTCCTCTGACATTATCTTCCATTTTCTTCTTCTTTTTAAAACATCCATCATAAACAATGTGCTTCCTAACATTTCTCTATGACAGAAATTTTCTTCAGGAAACTCAAAAGCGGGAGAATTTTGAGGGACACAGTCTGGAGTAGGGTCCAGGTTCTTTTATCTCAGTCACTGGTGGTAGAGAATGGTAAGATAATGAATTCTTTCCTCAGAAACCTGACATCTTTAAGTCAATGTATTTTCCTATGAATTTGTTGATGCACATGCTGAGCGTATCGGCTAATGAGTAGTTGACTAACTAATGACTGATGAAGTTGATCCAGACTGAGTTAATGGAGTGTCATGCATCTCAGAGCTGGTCCCAAGATGGTCCCACGTCTCAGTGACAACAGTCACAGAAAGTGGAACATCTGTCCTTCCCGTGACACCCTATGTTCATGGGCCTGAATGCATTTGCAGGCATTTATTAGCAATCTCATACAAAACTATGATGTTTTTCTTTTTAAAGTACCCTCAAAGAACAGGTGGAGTGTTAGTACAATCTAAAATTCGAACTGCGCTTTCCTTAACAGTTATCTACCATGGTTATGCCCTCAATATATCTCACTGGTAATATGACTCTTTCTAGTTTGTCAGGGATATATATATACTGAAAAAGTGCCTATTTTGGTTCCTTATTCTTGACTAGCAGCAATATGGGTTTAAGCTGTTGTTCTCAAAAGTGAATAATAATGAATTTGGCTCATAGGGATTATACAGTCTGATAGCAGATATAATATTCACCACCTATTGATCACTTCCTGCATATCAGGAACTGTACTAAATTCTATTTTCATAGTGGTGCGATCATCCCAGGGCCTCCCATGTGCTAGAAAAGCACTCTGCCTCTGAGCTTCACCTCCAGCCCCTCTCTCACTGAATTCTCCTCAGTCTTACAATGCACATAAACCTCAACTGTTATCCTCATTGTACAGACACAGGACTAGCTAACAGAACCAGGATTCAACTCTTCAAAGCTTAAGCTCAAACACATGATTAAAACCAAAACATTTTATAATAAAACAATTCCAAGTGAATTTTGAGAGAAGAGTGTCATGAAAATTCAGGTGCTCCTCACTCAGGTTCGATAAATATCAACCATGAGGACCAGGGATTTAGCTCAGTGGCCTAAGCACCTGCCTAGCAAGCGTGAAGGAACTGAGTTTGATCCCTGGTACAAAAGGAAAAAAAAAAAAAGAAAAGAAAAAAAAGAAAATCTATGTAGTATAATAAATATCAACCATGGTGCTTGGAATTAGCTCAGTGGCAGAGCACTTGCCTAGCATTGCATGGCCCTTGGTTGTCTCCAGTATAACAAAACAGCAATGTAAAAACATCAATCTTTCCTAATTGCTTTTTCTATACTCTCTACATTTTTTTCTGAAGGAGCTCAAGAAGAGGAAAAAGCCAGTCTCAGGTATTTTATTTCACATATAAATACTGCAATTTAATTATCTCTAATAGATAAGAATATTTCCTCTACCCAACCCAGACAGAATCTCCCTATGTTGTCAAAGCTCATATTGAACTCCTGGACTCAAGTGATTCTCTTGCCTCAGTTTCTTGAGTAGTTGTGGCTACAGATGTGTACCACTGTGTCTGCTAGACAAGCATGAGTAAACATAATTATAATACTACCCCATTCATGATCAAATTCTCTCAATACCTCCAAGTGTTACAGTTGGTCTTCTTCAATTAGAAGGTCCACAAACTGCATTAGATTGAAAGGTCCTTTTTAT
>RJWM01016070.1:0-46604 GCA_004363535.1 Dasyprocta punctata | reverse complement strand
AAAAAAAAAAAAAAAACAACCTACAGTCACCTCACAGGCACACTCTTGTGGCCGGTTGAGGCCTAGGCGTCAGCTGAGGTTTGCTAATGCTGTGCTTGGTTGTTAAGGGAGGAAGCGACCAGAAGCCTAACTCGGGGTGCTGGTGAGCAGAGAAGCAGCTCCCAGTTTTCTGGGATAGGAGAGAAGCGTTGAGTCGACCCTTGCCTCAATCTGGGACACACAATGTAGCAGTTTGTAAAGTGAAGAGGAGGATAGCAGGACCTGCGATACTGTTTTTGGCCAAAGCAGACTGAAAAATCCCTCAGCTTTTGTCCCTCTCTGGGTACCACCGCTGGGTACCATCTTTCTGCAGTCTCTGTTGGCTACGTTCCTGGGCTCCCGGCCTGCATCTCATTTCTGTTCCTACTGCTCCGGAGAAGGCCCCCAACACTGCGCTCCCCTGGGGAAGTTGTCAGTACCTGCGTGAATGTGTGAGCCGGTGAGCTTTTACATGACCAGAGCAATTCAGCAGCTTTCTGTTGCTACTGTTAGCAATGACTACAGACTCAGGAGCTGGGAACACCCCAAATTCCTGATTTACAGTTCTGGAGATCAGAAATCCAAAATAGGTCTTACTGGGCTACAGTCACACTGGCGGCAGTGGGACTTCCAGCGGCTACCCTGGCAGGCCACCGGGCTGTGGAGGCCGCCCGCATTCCTCGGCTGCTGGCCACATCCTCGTGGGCTGGGGCAGCAGCGTTGGGTCACTGTGTCTATCTTCCAAAATCACGGCCCCTGCTTGCTGTCTCAGTTCTGTCTCCCTTGCCTACTTTGGAGGATGCTTGCCTACCTGGGGAATCCAGACAGGCTCCCTGTTTTAAGGTCTGCTGATTAAGCAACCTTCCTCAATCTGCCACCTTAGTTCTCCTTTGGCTATGGAGGATAACATTTCACAGGTTCCAGGGATAGGACACAGATGTCTTTGGTGCAGGGTGTGGGATTATCATTCTGCCTACCATGTATGTCTTTCTTTTTCTTTTTTTTCTTGTAAAAAGCACCCAATATGCATTTTATGTTGTCATTTCTAACATCAGCTCTTGACTGCAACATAACCGAGATGACCGTGAAACTGCGGCACACTGGAGACATTTTAGTGAGGCGGTCGGCAGAGCTGGTCCACTTTTGCTGACGAAAGGCGTCCTTCTTCCCTGGCGCTCATTTCAGCCAGGCTTTCCACAGCCATTGAAGATTGGGGTTCTTAGCAAAAACCTAAAGGACAGATGACCCATCTCATTTGAAAAGAGACCTGCAAGACTTCTACGCTTTTTTCTGTTCTTGCTTTAAAACGTTGCTGATGTATTGAGGTATGGTTGGTGTAGCACAGACTGCACGGATTTAAAGGCACATCTGTGTGTGTCTGTGTGCGCATGTCTGCGTGTTCTCTGGTCGTGAATCCCAGACTGCACACGCTAGGCCAGCGCCCTGCCGCTGAGCTACCCCTTCAGCCCCAAGGGGCGTTTTACACTTAGTGATCTTAGCCTAAGTCTGTGGAGTCCCCGCCGTGATCACCTGTGCCCCTTTGGCGATCCAGTCCTCGGGTTTCCCTCCCATCCCTGCCAGTCTCACTGGTATTCCACAAAGCTTCGGCTCTGGCCTGGGACACTTTGCCCCTGGGATTCCCATGGAATCTGGGAGTCATTCTGTCTGCACGGGTAGCATTGCTTTTACCTCCCCGGGGCTCTCTCACTGGCACAGGTTGACAGCAATACTCTCTCTGCCAAAAGAAGTGAAGAAGTGGGATTCGTGGCTTAGATAACTGAGTTAAATGTGGACAAACCCCCATCAGTTAGGATACAAAAACCAATCGCTAAACTCTCTCCACGTATCTGAAGGTGAGGAGTCTGGGATTCCTTTGATTTTTCAGCTCGTGACCTATTGTCCCAAGTTAGCAACCTTACCTGTAACTGAACTGCATTGAGGACTGGCTTTGCCCTCTAAAGGAGGCGACCGACTCAAGGGCTGTCTCTAAAAGCTGTTACCTCAGTTCTGGTCGTGTACTCAACTCCAGGTAGGAGTTGGTGTGGCACTGAGAACTTGCACAACCCTCGCTACAGTTGTGGAAGCTCGGCAGCATAGAGTGGGGTACATTCGGCCTTTGAGGACGTTGCTAGCACAGGGCATTCAGGGTTTGAGGGACGTGCCCCGAAGTGTCACCGTCACTAGCAGTCTAGCTATGCAGATGACCTGAAACCTGTAGGGGCGGCCCTGGTCCCTCTCTCAGGCCCAGGGGGGCTCCTCCCCTGCTCCCCACTCTCGTTTCTCTGCAGGGAGACCAGAGACTGCAGCCACGGTCACCTGAAGGCGCAGGACGAGCCCCACGGCACAACCCCCGCGGCTCGAGAAAGGAGAAATGAAACGCTTTGTCTTAGAGGGAGGAGAAACAGCGCGGACCGGAGCCTCTCGGACTGGGTCCGTCTTCCCTTCAGTGCGGGTGCTTCCCCCAGCGGGGACGCCACGTCCCGGGTCTTGGTAGTCACCTTCCATCTCTTCTTCCTCCCCGGCGCCTTCCAGTTCCACACATCAGGCTCGGCGAGGACAGAAGAAAGCCAACATCTCCTAGCGGCCTTCAGCGGGCTGAGGCCCTTGACAGCCCCAGGGGACCCTGGCCGTCGCGTCCAGGTGCCCCGTCAGTCTGTCTTCACATTTTGACAAGGCCTCTCTTTGTCCTGTTTTATCCGTGGACCCCCTCTGACAGTGCTTACTTCTCAGCTCTTCATTTATACGACCATCGAACAAGGATTTGCTCAGCGTCTATGCTGACAAAACGCAAAACCAACAGGAATGTGCTCCTTCACCGAGCTAACGCTCCAGGGAGTGAAAGAGAAATAAGCAAGGCAAATGATATATGAATGTGTGTGTATAGCTATGTGGCGGGTTAGATACTACAAGTACTAAGGAAGAAAAAATAAGCACCCATAGGGACTAGGAAGAATTGTGGTGGTGAGAAGTTTTAGGTAGGAGGGGCAGGAGGAAGCTCATTCTAGTGGAAAGTGTAGCTGGTGCAAAGGCCCTGAGGCACAGATAAAGCCTATTGGTCATCCTAGGATCTTGAAAATCATAGAAAACCGATTTTATTCAGAGATGGGAAGCCGCTGGCCAGTGTTGAGTAGAGCAGTGATGTGAGCAGATGGGCATTTGTCAGCGTCCCACTAACGAAGAGAGGGACCGAGAAGAGACTGCAGGGAACAGGGGTGGGTGGGAGGCAGAAGCAGAAAACCAGTTAGGAGGTGATTACGATAATCCAAATGGGACTCAAGGGCTACTTGAGTAATGGTGAAAAGAGATTGATTTTTTATTTTTATTTTTTCAGTACTGGGACTTTTCACCGAGCTACATTCCCATCCTTTTTTATTTCAAGCCAAGATCTTGCTGAGTCACTGAATTGCTAAGACTACCTGCAGTCCCCCTGCCTCAGCCTCCCAGAGCGCTGAGACTACAGACACACACCACCACGCCAGGCTCTGATTCTGCGTGATGTCATACTATAGGGTCTAACCAGAGCAATTAGGCAAAAATAAATAAATTAATAAACTGAAAAAGTAAAAAGATAGAAAAAGAAATGAAGGCATCTAGACTGGAAAGGAAAAGGTAAAATAATTTCTGTTTGCAGTTGATGAGATTATGTTCCGAAAATCACATGGAGCCCACAAAAATGGTAGATCCAGTAAGTAGGAGTTCATTCAGGTTCAGGATACAAAATCAAAGGTATTTATACCTGCTAACAATTCCACTTGCAATGGCATCAACCAGAATTTTAAAAGTTGGCAAACAGATGTGTTCTGGAAATTACCGAATATGACTGGAAGAAATTGAAGGGTGAATGCAGAGGTATTGCTCTCGGTGCCATGGGCTATGTGCCCCCGGGCTCTTTCTGTGAGCCCCCAGCTGGCCAGGCTGGGGCCCCAGTTGAACTTGCTGTGGCTCCTTTGCAAGAGAGAATGAGACAATTTCAACGTATTATGAAAAAAAAGTGCCACATACTCAGGGATCATGAAAACCAAGACTCTGTCCTCCTCCTCCCCACGAGCGCGCTCAGTGCCCAGGCAGCGGGCTCCATGGCCGGCAGGGCCTGTGCTGGAGGCCAGCTCTGTCCTCTCTGCACGCCCACATGGCCTGGCCAGCAGCCCTAGAGTGGGTACAACGGCAGCACTTGGTCACAGGGTGACTGACTGCGAGGATTAAATGCAGTAACACGTGTGGGGCACCGTGGCTGGCGTGTCACGAGGGCGTTTGTTTCTAAAGTAGGGATAACGGTGCTGTCCAAACCCATCCTGCTGCGCAGGTAAAATTGGGCCGCACCAGCATACTTCAGAGAGGCAACATGAATGAGTGGTTAAAGCCATAAAACCTGGGACTTCATTGAGTGGATTGAAATCAATCTCTCCCTCTCTGCTCCCCAACCCCTTGGGTTTTTTGAGTCAGGCTGTCACTTACATTGTCCAGGGTGGCCATGAACTCATAGTGATCCTGCTACTTCAGCCTCCAAATGCTGGAATGCTGGGATTAAAGGTTTACCAACACGCCCTCCCACCTAGCTGCTTCCTTTACCTCTTAATGTGGGTTCTTAGCATCTTTATCTTTCAGTGCCATCTGCCATAAAGCGGAAATGTCTCAGTCTGTTTGTGCTGCTGTAACAAAATACCATTGCCTGCGAAATGACGGTAGTTTATTTCTCATAGTTCTGGACTCTGTTAAGTCCAAGGTTAAGGTACCTGCAGGTTCAGGGACTAGTGAGGGCCCATTTTCTGATTTATAAATGGTACCTTCTTTCTGGGAATGGTAGTGTACACCTGTAATCCCAGCATTCAGGAGGCTGAGGCAGGAGGATCACTATGAGTTTGAGGCCAACCTGGACTACAAAGTGAGTTCAAGTCCAGCCTGCACTGCATAGGGAGACATTGTCTCAAAAAAAAAAAAAAAAAGTGCCTTCTTGTGGTGTCCTCACGTGGTAGAAAGGAACAAGGAAGCTCTCCAGGCCTTCTTATATAAAGGGGCAAATCCCATGCACGAGGACTCTGCTGTCATGACCTGTGACCTCCCAAGCTGCCACCTCCCGATACTGTCACCTTGGGGTTTAGGTGTCAGTGTACACATTTGGGAGTACCCAGATGCTCATACCACGGCAGAGAATACCAATAGCAATACCTACCTTTTGGGGTTATTAGGTATAAAATATGTGAAGTCAGTTGACACGGGTCTCCTGATGTGACCAGTGTGGCATCCTTCCTGTGAGATACTTGACAAAATCACTAGACATCAATTATGTGACATAATCACGTAAGTCTAAACATGAGGAAGCATCACACAAGCCTGAATTAAGGGACATTGTACAAAATACCTAGCAGGTACTCTTCGGGAAGGCCAGTATCCAATGGTCCACATCAAAGGAGACCAGAGGGACGTAGCATCCTATTTTGGGGGGTTTTCTTTTTGTGGTGCTGGGGATGGAACCCAGGGCCTTTTGCTGTACCACTGAGATCCATCCCCAGCATGAGACATCTAAATGCAACAGTGATCCAAGATTGCTTTTGCCAGTTATAAAAGCTAAATCCGATTAAGCTCTGGACCTGGGGTAACAGCACTATAACTTTGTTACCTTCTGAAGCTTTGAAAGCATACAACTGTAGCACTATGATATGTGAGAGAATGCCCTCTTCGTGACTTAAGGAAGTGCCCGCTCAAGTATTTAGGAAGAAAGGATAATTCTAAAGATCTAAGGTTCTTAGAACAATGCCTGGCACGTAGCACTCACTGCATGAGTGTTCAGCGTTAGTGTCTCCGTTTCTGCAGGGCTGAGATCCACGCGGTACCACGCAGTGCCATGGCGATGATCTTCATTAGCAGGAAGTGGAGGCTGATTGTATAGGATATGCTATGTACCCCCAAGTCCTCATACTTTTGATGCGGCTGAGTCTGACACTTGTGATCAGTTTGTTGTCTAGCGCCAGGATTAATGGCGCCAGGATTAATGACGTGACTGCTACACCCGCCCAGGGGTGGAGCTGAGATACAGTATAAGGGAAGGCGGGTCTTCCTCTTGCTGGCTTCCCGGCTTCCTGTCTCTCTCACCAGCGGGGACTGCAGCTTGCAGCTTGTAGCCGCCATGAACTGTAGCCCCGTCATCCCATGCTGCCTTGGAGCCCACTTTATGGACTGAAACTCCCGAGAAACTGTAAGAATAAACCTTTCCTTCCCTAACTTTGGGCATCAGGTATTTTGTCTCAGCAATGAGCGAAAAGTAACCAAGACACTGATCGAACTGCTTTTTCTTCTCCTGTTTCACAGCACTGGATTTCCAGTGTTACACGGGCCCAGGAAACACAGGAGCAGGCGAGGACTTTGCTCATGCTCCTCATCTCTGCAACCCTTGGTTCTTCCTACCCCGCAGAAACGAACTCAGGGGCTAATGTGTGGCAGGCAAGTATTTCACCGCAGCTCTTCCTTCCTTTCCCTTCTCCTTCCCTTTCATTCATTATCTATCTATCTATCTATCTATCTATCTATCTATCTATCATCTATCTATCTATCATCTATCTATCTCTTTCTTTCTTGAGACAGAGCCTTACTGTGTAGCTGTGAACTTGTGATCCTTCTGTCTCGTCCCCCAAGCCGCTGAGATTACCAGTGCTCGCCACCGTCTCCTGACCCTCATTCCTCTTTACAGGCCTCAGTTTTGTGCACTGAGGCAACGGGACTGAGCCCCAAATGTGGCACTTGGAGCTGACCTGGTGGATGGGACTCCTCTGCCCTGGCATAGCAGCCCTCTGCCAAGCTCGGAGAAGGCCTCCTGTGGAGAAGCAAAGTCCTTTAAATAGTTTCTCATGGTCTCCTTTCCCCTGTGGGACAGGACACTCACAGGTGGATAAACATGCCCATGGAAGCCATGTGCTGGCTCCCAATTTATTGTGTGAATAGCTTCCTAGGGACCCAGAGGGCTAAACATGAGCAAGAGAGCATCTCTTTCAAAACCATGTCATGTATGGATGGCTAAATCCTGAAACCAACTCTCAAGGATGTTTACCGAGTGGACCGAGTGACTGTGGTTGCCTTGGTGCTTGGTTTCTCTACACAAAGCAGAGTAACTGGGCTGCACTGGAAGAGAAGCCAGCATCTTCCATGAACCTGCAACCAGCATGGTCCCAGTGACTACCTGAAGCACAGTGGGTCTTCAGGTTACTCCAGGTTACAAATAAAATCACAATCAAACGTGGTTCATGTGGTTTTAAACCTCTGTGGAGACAGGCCTGCCGATGGGAAGGATGAAGAGAGGGGTTGGGTCTCCTCTGTCCATGCATACCTGAGAGGAAGGGAAGGGGCGGGACTCCATTTGCAGAGGTTGCACCGGCTGTGGAAAGGAGCAGGAAGGGATTTCATGGGTATTAGGACCGGGCATCGGAATGATCTGAGGCAGTGTGTCCTAGCAGGTGGGATGGGAACTCTTATGGTCTGTGTCTCGATGTCCCCCTAACACCTCATGTGGTCATAGATTGGTTGTGGAGGTGGCTGACTCTAGGGTGTGTGAGTGATTGGTAGCGCAGTGCTGGTATCAAGGGTGCTGGGAGTAAGGGTGGGGGATTACTGGATGGGTCCACGAATTAGACTGGCACCACCCTAATCCCAGTAGTAGACTGGATACAATATATGGGGCAAAAAGAGGCTTGTTTTGCTCTCTCTCATTGCTTTTTCTGTCTTCCGCTGCCATGAACTGTTGCCCTCTGCCATGTGCCACCCTGCCTTGGAGCCAGCTGATTATGGACCGAAACCTCTACTACCAAGCTAAATAAATCTTTTCTCCTTTAACTTTGGGCGCCGGGTATTTTGTCTCAGCAATGAGAAAAGGACCTGAGACAGGAGTTCTGGGGATTTTAGGCCTAGGCTTACTAGCACTGGGTCTCCGTCATGCATTCAAGTTGTTATTGACCCCGCGTGGCACAAAACCTCATTTCTAGGTGCTGACGGCCCAGTCTGTTGATCAGTTAAGGAGAAAGGCTCCGTTGGAGTTGAAAGGTCTTTAACATCTCCCTATTTTATCAAGGGATAGAGCAGGTGTCAAGCTTAGTGTCATTGGTAAGTGGCCCTCGCCAGTTGGAATTTATTAGTTGGAGAGTGTTTTTCATGAATTTATTTGTGGCCTCTTTATTGACTCATTTGTTTAGCAATAGTTATGGAGAGCTTTTTGTGGGCCGGCTAATTGTAGATGATGGAGAAAATTACCTTAACAGGTGCCCCAGATCTCAGGGAGCAGCTATGTTAGAGAAGAGTGAAATAAGCAACATTTCAGGGGCTGATAATATAAAGGAAAGCAGGGCAGGGTGAGGAAAGGAGAAGTGGGAAGCTTTGGTCATTTATACATTAGACTGAGCTTGATAAGTGATAGACTTACTTTCCATTCACTCTAATGATATGCCACTTCCTTTCAAAATATGCCTGTCAACCTAGAACTCGAGAGGCTGAGGCAGGAGGATCACTATGAGTTTGAGGCCACCCTGGGCTACACAGTGAGACCCTGCCAAAAATAAGAAAAAAAAAAAAAAAGACCAAAACCAAAATAATGTTTAAGCTAAAGCTGGATTCATTTTAAGAAAATGACAAGTAAATAATTGTTCAGTGGTCTACAAACAGCTGACTTGTGGTCAGCATGCTGTAAGGGAGTAGTTCTCATTTGGGCTGCACACCAGAACCCTTGAACAGGTCTGGGGAAATCAGGTGGTCAAGCATACTCCAGACAGATTGTGTCAGGAAAATTAGCCTGATAACCCTCAGTTCTCAACCTTATGGGGAGAGACTGAGCCGGATAGGTTGGGTGATGATTGGTTCACGTTCTGAGCCCCGGTGTGGCCTGGGCTTGGAGTGGGGCTTGGCCTCACACGGGGACGCCGGGCCTGAGTCGGTGTGCCTGCGGGTCTCCGGCTGTGCTGGAGCCTTGGAGAGCGGTCTGTCCACTTCTTTCTCTGAAGACCAAACTTTTTCCTCACCGCGAACTGCAGAACAATCTGCGATGGGAAATTGTCTTTTTTCAAAAGTTCAGTCCAGAACTGGGTCTCAGACACCACCTTGGTCATTAGGAGGGAGGACTTCTCTCGGGGCATTTAAAACACCATCATGGATCTGAGATAGATAAGGTCTGTGTTCTGTTTAGGTTTGGCAGAATACCCAGAGGTGTGGAGAGCCATTTCCTAAACAGGGACGGCAGGAAGAAGGGAGCAGTCTCCCCACAAAGGCCTGAGCTTCAGAGGCTTCAGGGGGCGTCTATGAACAGCGACAGTCCAGAGCGAAGCTGTGGGGCACGCTGGGCCTTTGGAGCCCAGCCCGTTTACGGTTCAGTTCCCCCTCTTTTTTCTCCTTGCCAAGTCGCAGAGCTAGCCCGGTCTTCCGATCGTGTCCCCCTGGCTTCCCCACACCCTTCACATTGGGCTGTCAAAAATCAGTTCTCATTCCCTGTCCAAACCACATACCTCTGGAGTACCCATGTCTTAGTGGTACCTTTCTTTCTTTCTTTCTTTTTGGTACTGGGGATTGAACTCACAACATCGTACCTGCCAGGCAGGCACTTATACCACTGAGCTAAATCCCCAGCCCTATTTTTTTGAGACAGGGTCTCCCTATGCAGTTCAGGCTGGGCTTGAACTCACTTTGTAGCCCAGGCTGGTCTCAAACTCACAATGATCCTCCTGCCTCAGCCTCCCTCCCAAGTGCTGGAATTAAAGGCATGCGCCACCACGCCCACCCAGCTCAGTCCCTTTCTTTCTGGTCACCCAGCTGGAACAGAGAGGCAAGTCAGAAGCCAGCGTGAGCTGTGTCACACTCCGCTCTTCCACGTGGAGAAACCCGCCTTGTTCCTCTTTCCATCCCCAGCCTCAGTTCCCGGTTTAGCTCCCAGGTCTCTGCTTGTTCTGGGCTCCATTCAACACGGACCCTGCCTAGTCCCATCCCCCAAACGTGGCCTTACATTGTTCTGCCTGGATGCCTCTATCATTGATTCCCTTTTCCGGAGACACTTTTCTCCCCCATCTCTTTCTATTAGCCCTCCCCACACCTCAAGGACACCATGACCTCATTCTGCCACTCAATCCCAGTGTTCTCACGGTCTTTAAACCAATCCATCAGTGGACTCTGCTTTCCGGTAGCATCTGTCATATCCTGGCTTGTGGCATGCAGACGCTCATCATGTTTCATGTTCCCACACGACTCCTCTTGAAAGGATCGGTTTCTTCATCTCAGCAGAGTGTGTGTTGAAGGACTATGGCCCTGGGCAGATGAGTCACCCTGCCTGGGTTTGCAGTCTGGCTCTGTCACTCATTGGCTGTGTGACCTTCAGAATTTTACTTAACATTTCTGGTCTTGCTATGAGAATAATAGCACCTGGACCATTGTACTGTTTGAGGGTAATATAAATAATATATGAGACACGAGAAGGACGACGCCTGACTCCGAGTAGCTCTCATCCTCGTCATCTTCATCATCATCAGAATCTGACTGTCATTCACTCAACAAATATTCACAGGCACCATTTTGACCTAGACACTGCTCTCAGCAGTGGTATTGTTACAGGCAACTGAGTTAGATAGAAATATTCTAGGCAGTTAGATAGGGCGGGGCCCTTGAAGGAGTCAGTACAGAAGGTCGGACAACTTGTAACTGGAGGAGACAAATGCCTCCACTGTGGGCGAGGCCTCAAGACAAAAGATAAATCAAATGCACCCACATATTCCCTAAGGATAAACATCAGGAACTGATATTTTAAACAGGTCTCTGTCACCCCGAGGAAGCCAGGAGTCACCAACCCAAAGCCCTACAGGAGGAGTCAATGCTCTTTAAGCATGCACGCTTGCTCCGTGACTCACTTCCCCATTTGTCCCAGTTTAATCAATTTTACCTGAGTAATTAATCTTATTGGTTGGTGCTATGGTTTATACCTTGTGTCAACTTGAGAAGTTTAGAAGCTTAATTAAGTAACTCAGCAGCTCTACATCCTCCAGTGTAGAGCACAAACAGTTACCTGTTCGTTGTGTCAGTTTGAGAAGGTCAGAAGTTTAACTGAGAGACTCAGCAGGAAGCCAGGGTTCTTACTTTGTAAATATCCTCATCCTGTGCAAAGGAAGGCAAGGAGATCTGTGAATGCTACACCCATCCTAGGGGGAGGGTGTCCTGTGTACAATATAAGGGAGGAGAAGAGGCTTGCTCTTGACCCTTTTACTCTGTGCTTTTGCTTGCCTTGAAGTGCTGCCCCAGTGCCATGCCACCCTGCCTTGGAGCCAGCTGATTATGGACTGAAACCTCCAAAAACTGTAATATAAATAAACCTTTCCTTCCTTCATTTTGGGTGTCAGGTGTTTTGTCTCAGCAACGAGTAAAAAGTAACCAGACAGTTGGCCATAGTTCTGCCCCACTTCATGCCCCCTTGCAAGTTCCCATGTTTTCCCCACCTTAGACCGACCTCACTTTGTGGTTTTACTCTATAAAAGTCCCTAGAAAAGACAGAGTCTTTGGCAAACCACTCAGGACCCCATCTGTCTCTGACAGAAGCTGCTTCTCAGACAGAAGCTTTCTTTCTCTCAATAAATATATTCTGCTCTTAACCTTTGTTGTTCCTAAAATTCACTCTTCGATTTCAGAGAATATGAACTTGTACCAGACATGTAGCAGGCCGGGAGTTTTCTTCCCCCATATCAGTATCACCATTATGAACCAGGTCAGGTCTCTCTCTGTCCTTGTGAGGTTCATGACAGAGAAGAGAGGAATAGAGAGAAGGCGGCAAATAGATGACAAACTTGAAATAGTGATGAACATGGCGGAGAGACACACACCAATGTCAGCAGGATGATGGGTGTAGAGAGGAACTCAGAGGCTGTGAAGTATTTTTGCTCATTCTTGAGTTGTAAAAATGACAGAAATCTTGCATGATGCCCAAAACATTTAAGAGTGAAGACTAGATGGATGAACAGTGGATTAAGGTGTTATTCCCCCAAAGACTGTGTTTATGCTCATGGAGTCTATAATTGTGAGAAGATTTATAATTCAATGGATTTGGGGAATCTGATGGAAGTGGGGCAGGGGGAGGTTATTTGGACACGTGGGCCGTTTCCTTATTCCCTAATCTTCTTTTCAGATGCTGGAGCGTTCCCTTGACCTCAGGTCTGAGTCCCCACGTTTTGGCCTTTGGTTTGCTGAGTCACACAGGCCTGGCTTCCTGTCCTGCGCTGCACCACGCAGGCGGAAGGGGCGTGGCCAGAGACTTGCTGCTCATATTGATCCTACTTCACCCACAGACCCCTTAAGACGGTTCCGTGTGGGTAGGAAATAGCTTTACCCATGAGGGATGAAACAAGCTCCTTTGCACCCCTTGAAGATTTTTTTCCCCAGAACATGACCTCCACAGGCCCTTGAGGACTTCACTTTCGGGTGCATTCATGGCAGAGACACCCTCTTTCAAGGGAAGCAGCCAAACCAAGGCCTATTTCTTAGGTCTTTAGCAGAGAGCAAGGAGCAGGCGGAGTGAGAGCCAGGCCGGGTCATTTCCGCATAGGATGGATGTATGCAGAGCCAGAGGTGCTTCTCGGTGGGAGGGAGGCTTCTCTGATAGGAAGCACTGAGACTGAGCAGAGACGGAGGTGAAGCAGGAGAGCGTGAGGAGTGGGGCGGGGACTGAGATGAAGGGGCAACTGGGCCAGGCTGGGTCGCGTCCTGTCTTGTAAAACCTAAGTAGATGTGGGGTTAGTGCGTTTGTGAGTCTCAGTAGATTTAAAACAACTCTGTGCTGCTTACCCTTCTAAACTGGTTATTTGCACATGGGGAGAACAATACTTAATTTCAACTCCATGTATTGCATTCCAAGCCCTCTTCTAGGCATTTCAGGGACAGCAAGATGGATGCTTGGCTGGTATTCCCAGTGTGGCCACAGGATAGGAATGTGTCCAACATATTGACACATTTCTATCATGGTTGGCAAGTAGGTAAATAAGTAGCTGCACTCTGGCCCCTCACTACATCTTTATCCCCTGCCAGGGCTGGGTCCATTCTGATTAGTGGGTGATTTTTGCCTTATCAGATATGAAATATTTTGAATATCACTCCTGGGATACCTGAAATTGCTGAATGAATTATAATCCTGTATTATACACTTAGACATTTGAAACTACTGAGTATAAGCACTGCCTGTAAGCCCACACTCTCCCTAAGTATAAGTCTACTAATGAGGTTGATGTGCCAGGCCTGATAACAAGCAGGAGTGGGCCATGTGCCCCTACCTGGACACACTGCACCCCTCAAAAGCCCAGAGGGTTGTATGCCTCTGTGCTTTTTCCTGCAGTGGGAAGAAACAGGAAGAAGAAAGTCAGATGTGAATATAATCATGGCAGCCAAGCCAAAACAAGCTCTCTTCCTTTCTCCTTCATTTCGGAAGACCAAGTAGTGCCCGGGTCTCCCAAGCCATCCAGCAGGCTGCTGGGGGAGCGAGGCGTGTGGCAGATGCTTCCTGACTTGGAGACCGTGAACTTCTGAGCAGGTGAGTAAGCCATGCTGGAGGGAGCCCGTGGAAGAGGCTCCTGGGGCCAACTCCTCAGGGCCTGGTGGATGACAGGTAGTGGTATTGTGTGGCAGCTCCTACATGTGGTGGCAGCTGACCTGGCCAGCAGGATGTGGGAAGTGCCCAGAGCATTTGGGAACAAGAATCTCTCTCAGCTTTACAGGGAAGGCTGTCTCCTGCCTTGAGTTCTTTATTTTTGCTAAAAGGCAGAAGTTATCCTTGGGTGATTTCTGTGAGATTTACTCAGCTTGAAATGGCATAAAATGAAGACAGTAGAAGGAAAGAATAAAGGAAGGTGAAGACCCTGGAGAGCCTGTCTTACTCTTCCATGAGCCATTTCAGTGGCTGGTGGAGAGCGGTTCTCATTGAATGTGGGACCGAGTGAACTCACACAGTGAAAAGGCTTGTACTAAGAAATAGGGGGATTCAGGTGATGAAACTCTCCCTGGATCCTCTCTCGCTGTGAGTGTGAATTCACATCATGCGCATCAGCATACGGGTGGTTGAAGCAAGTGACATTCTATGTGTTCCTGATCCACATCTGTGGGGAGCGGGGGTGCACAGTGGGAGACGGGTTTGAGCAGAAGTTTCACATACAGAAACCACATAGCGGGTTTCTCTTGATTCATTGAGGTGAAAGTTTTCTGCTAATAATTTTCTGGACAATGTTTCATGTCTATATCTTATACCCTGAATAATTGCTGTGAATATAACAACATGCAATGTGCTGATTATTGTTACTTTCCCATTGGCTTGTTGTGAAATTGTTTTACTTTAATTTCTTACTTTTCTTCTGTTTAAAATAAAATAAAATAAAAACATAGAGAAACCATCTCTGTTTGTTAGGTCAGTTGTACCCTGAAGGCCAAGCAGGGCCAGAGTTCTGAGCAGCCTTTCTCCTTTTCTGCACGTGGACCTCACCCCAGCCATCCCTGTGGTCCACGTGCGTCCTTCTCCTTCGCCCCAACTGATAACTAACTGCAAGTCAACATTCTACTCTTGGCGTTTTAAAAATTAATTTATCATAGAATCAGAAAGTTAAACAAAAACATTGGGGATTATCCCAGCAAAGGACCAGGAAATTGGGCTAAATACAGCTTGATGCTGATTTTTGAGTAATAAAATATTGTTGGACTACAATGCCCATTCAATTCATATTGTTCGCAGCCACCTTTGGACCATAATGGTGGAGCTGAGTAGTTGGGATAGCAACCATATGGTCTGCAAAGCTGAGAACAGTTTTTACTCCTTTTCAGAAGAATTTTGGCAATACCTGACCTAACCAATACCTGTTCACCTTCCCTACAAGTGACTGTCCCATTGTTTAATATCTTTTGTGTCCTATAGGCTCTAGAAGAGATCAGTTCTTAATACTTCCCAGTTCTTTAATTCTCCAACTCCTTTCTTATGTTGTTACATTCATTTTCTTGTTCTTCTTTTTTGTACTTTTTACTGGAAACTAAAAAGTCATATCACCCCAGAGAACGAATTTCTTTTTTTTTTTCTTTTTTTTAAATTTTTTTTTTATTTTAAAGATAATAAAATACAACAGAACATAACAGAATAAAGTCAATCAAAACAAAGCAGTAGGACTGGTACAGAACTTCGAAGATCGATAATATGAGTACAATAGCTACTATAACATACCTTGCTATCTTCAGATTAGCTGACCATTCCAACAGGTGTAGTAGAATTGAACCAAAACCAAAACAAAACAAAATCAATAAAAACAGAATATAAAATAAAGGAAAAAAAGAGAAAAATAATAACGATCAGAGTAAAGCAAAATGGCGAGAACCTTATTGGTCCTCGAAGACAAGACAGAAGAGAGTCCCCCGTATTTGCAACATTGTCTACTGTCATCATGCAAAGAGACATTCAGGGTGCCGATTAGAGGCCTGCAAAATCTATGAAACAATACTAGCGTTTAGTTGCTTTATGTACCTTAGTTGCCATCAATTTAGCCAGACCTCAGAGCCAGGAGCTTGCTTACCGGGGAGGGGGGGTATATATATGGATGATGTCCTTGATTCCAAGCCCAAGCGCCAGTGCCATGACGGCCCAGCGAGTTGGGGCCCGGTTGGGCCCATTCTGGTTCTCCTCCTGGGTCCGTGCAGCACCCAACCCTGGAAGGCGGATCAGTTCTCTCTTGATGTGAGCTGGTGCCACGTGGGCCCAGCGAGTTGGGGCCCGGTTGGGCCCATTCTGGTTCTCCTCCAGGGTCGTGCAGCGCCCAACCCCAGAGAACGAATTTCTAATGATGGAATTACAAACAAATTTATAGATTTAGGGAAGAGCTTGTATGAGCAAGAAAAGGAGTCAAAAACTTTCAACCCATGTGACATAGGTAATGGCCTCTTATCTTTCTGTTTCAAGATCCATTTTAGTTGTGAAAATTTGGGGGCTCAGCTTTGTTCCTGGTTGAGTTTTTGGGGGTGGAATTAACTGCATAACAGCTTTCCATTTTGGTCTTTTGAAAGCAGTTAGTTCACATCGCTGTGATGTACACATGCTGAGAGTGTGAGTTTCAAACCTCTCTCGCAGAAAAAGAGACACAATAAAAGAAAAATAATTATGCAAAGGAAAAGCCCAAGATTTTGTAAATTCAGAGTGTCTCTTGGGTACCGTTCCCTTTAGTATTGCCATGTGATGATCGTCCCAAGACTTAGCAGCTTAAGATAGCCATTTGATTTTACTCCAAGTTCAGAGGATCTGGAGGTTGGGGAAGGCTCACCTGGGGGGGTCTGGTTTGGTGCTTTTCATGTGAACACAGACAGATGCCAACCAGGCTGCACCTGCAAGATGACACATACACATGGCTAGCGGCCGATGGTGTCTGCCAGCTGGGAGCTCAGCAGGGACATTGCCTGGAGCCCCTGACCTTGGCCTGTCCAGCATGCTGGCCTTGGGCTCACTGGACTACTTACATCACAACCTCAGGGTTCCAAGTGCGAGTTGTCCCTATTGGTTGAGGCAGACACTATCCTATTGGAGACCCCTAAAGTAGGTTCCAGTCTCTTGCCAAGTGTTACAGCGCATGGTGGGAAGAAAGAGCAGGAGATGAAATGGTGGTGCAGGCAGGGGTCTGGGATGACCAGTTGTTTGCAGGGAACAGAACCTTGCTGTTTCTCCATTACATCTAGTCAAGGACAATGGGTGAAGGGCAGTGGGTGTCTCTGGGAACGGTAATGGTGACTGGTGGGCTCGGAAGAACAAAGCATTCCTGCAGGATAAGACAGGAGGAAATAACAAACTATAGTTTCCCCGGGTGCCTTTCATCCTCAGCAGGTCTTATCTTGCCCTCTGAGTGCCACAGCAGTCTTCAGCTCTAGGGCTTCCCGCTGTGACCAGAAAGGAGCAGAGAGTTTCAATCTGGCTCAAAGGGCAGGACAAGGATGGCTTTGGATGTATCCCGGACTCCATTTATAATTTGTGGTCCCCGATGCCACCTCACCCAGAGTCAAGAAGGAGGGGACATGGACCCACCTTTCAATGGCAGGCATGGAAAGTTCATGTTGTAGAAGAGCAGGTAGAATGGGAGATAGCTTTGCCACCCTTTTTGGAAAATGCAATCTGCCACAGTTATCTTCTTGCAATTTTATTTTCTGCTGCAAGAGCCATAGTAGGAGGTAGGAGGAGCTGTAAAAGAAATTTTCTTCACTTTCTATTCCTTCATCTACTTCTTCTCAAATGCTTCCCATCCTCCCTGCATAGAGGTGGTACAAACGGACTATCTGGTATACCCTGGATCACCTATAAATCGATTTGGTTTTGTACATCAGTGACAGTGCCATTTCATTTCACTGTACTTTGATAATAATTTATGACTTGGTCCAATCATTTTCCCTACTGCATACTGTTCAACAGTTCTGTTTTCCTGATGTTTATGTCAGGTAACAGAGAGCAACTCACTACTTTTGGAAGAACTTTCGGGAAATTTCCAGAAGGATGTGATGAACCATTTCCCATTCTCTGTAGGAAATTATCCACATACTCTAAGAAGGCCTTCTGACTCTGGATGCCTGGATATGGCCTGCACAGTCTTGCCCAGCGTAGCCCCCAACAAGGAGCCTTGTGCTACGCACTTGCCCTTCCCCCTCTCTCCCTCTTTCCCTTGGCTTCAAGATCATCCTACTGGTTCTTAGAGTTTTTGAGTAGTTGCTTTGGGAATAAAATTTTTAATGCAATATAAACCTGTGAATCATATTTGAATTCTAACTTGTACCAACATTTCCACCGCTTGGCAAGCTGTTTAGGAAAAATGGCTAAGAGCCTGAAAGGGAAAAATAGATTATTTAGTAACAAGTAGCTTATTCATCACTTTTATATGACTAAGTTGTTTTGTAACTTGGTGTAATTCTGACCTGCATCAAAATTAAATGGAGAGCTTGGCAGAGAGAAATATTTTATGAAAGTGTTCGGCAAATTATCTACCTGTCTATCTGATTTATGTACACCCACTCTGTGAATGTTGCATGACTTATGAATAGTTTCCACCCCTCCCTGTTGGGAATGCTCTGGGTCACTACGTGTGCTTGCTACGCCACCTCTACGTGGCTTTCATCCAACAGCACCTCTTCCTGCACAGCTGTGTGCTAGTCCTGGCTGGCGATCAGACAATCCAGGCCACAGGTAGAAGATGTAGCTTGGGGGCCTGCCATCCCCCAGGTCTAATATTTCCATCCAAAGTCAAAGAGCCATCTTCTTATGCTAGCAATGCACTCGAACATGCTTTGCATCTAAATCAGTGAGTGTGTTAGTTAAAACAAGGTTTCCTGAGCCCAAGCCCTGGAGACTGGTTTAGTAGTTTAAGGTGAGACCCACAGATGGTTTATCAGCGGCTGAAGATCACTCTGCCAAGAGCTCTGCCTTCCTGCCGACCTCAGCTCCCTACCTACAGCCACGCTGACTCTCATGTTCTGCTTTCTGCTCATCCCGAGGACGTAGTTTCTTCTGGGCTATGGCTGAATTGTTACGAAGAGAGAAGAGAAGAGATGAGAAGGGGAGGAGAGGAGAGGGAAGGCAGGGACAGAGACTTCCTTCTTTGCTGCCTTCATTCAGTTGATCACAATCAGTCAATTCCTTATCCTAGGGAGCATCTGGCCAGGGCCGATCTAGGCCAAAACAACAGTTCATCAACAAACCTTTCTCTTCCTGTCGCACTAATTGCTTACCAGCAGGCTTTCTGGCACCTGGTGAATGACCTGGCACTGAAATGAGCCATTTCAGGGGCATCCCCAGGGAGCCAAGAGGAAGTAGAGCTCTCTTTCCCCAAGCCAGAAAGGTGAGGTGTTTTTCTCCCACCTTTCTGAGTTCAAGGATTATCCTAACAAGAATCTCAGTGGCCTCTATAGCCGAACTTCCCCGATTGTAAGGGGTGCAGGAATCATTGGGATCGTGTTAACATGAAGCACGTGACCAAGCAGATGTGGACAAGGCTGGAGGCTGAGTTTGCAGCAACATCCTAAGTGAGTCCCATGTGGCTGGCTCTTGGAGTAATAAGAAGGGTGATAAATGCCAGAATCTCTTTGGAAGAAAGCATTATGTTTGTCCAGGGAAGTCATGTCCTAAATGAACTTTCAAGTGTAGATGGGTGATTTAATGGATTTAGAAAGTGAGGTTTCCCCATGAATGAGGCAGGTGAGGAATGGCAGAGGACCTGGGGGGAGGGGATGAACAAAGAGGAAGCAGGATGCGGTGGCGGGGGAGAGGGAATCTCTCAAGGAGGGCTCACCGTGCACTGAGGGCATAGCCCTCTTGGGTGCCCTCCGACCAGGCCTGGGGATGAAGACTTGGCAAATAAAAAATAACATGTCCTATGAAGGTTGGAGTTCAGATAAATAGTGAATTTCTTTTTTAGTATAAGGATGCACCCGCCTATTCTAACACCCATTACACTGTATTAAATAAAATCACTGCTTCATTTTTTTTCTCTCCGGCCCTTGCTGGAGGTCATGGCCTGTTCACCTCTGAATCACAAGAAATGACACAGTTAGGCACGGAGTAGACCTCAGTGTGTGCCGAGTAATTAACACCAAATACCTGTTCTCTCAGCTCCCCATCCCCTGCCCTAGATAGCAAGCCACTCTTGAGACCCAGTGGAAGGCCCACATCATATCTCTTACCTGAACCTCCAAATCGTGGGGTTGGAGGGAGAGGGCCCAATTGGGTCCCAGGGACAGCCCTGAGGCTAAGCTAGAAAGATGCCCTGAAATGGGTCGTCAGAGCCAGGTGCGGTCCGATCAGCTGTTGAGTAGAGGAGCCAGGCGTGGAGGGAACAGGGAAGCAAGCGCAGGTGGTTGGAGCAGGAGGCGGATCTGCCTGGACCCCGCAGAGGGCTCTCCACGGCCCGTGGATTCTGACCCAAGTGCTCACACATATCCTAGGTGGGGCCGTTTGCGGAGACTGGCAGTGGACGAGCTGTTGTAACTTCGCATGGGGCCTGGGAGACGCAGGAGCGTCCTGGTGAAACTGTGCGGCCTCCGGGCTTGGTGGAGCCACCAGAGTCCTTGCACTTGGGTGGGAGAAAGAGTTGAGAAGGAGGAGCAGATTTCTCAGAGAGAGAGAACCAGAGAGAAAGAGTTTTGTTTCAAAATTAGCCAACTTCCTTGGTCTCCGTCTTAGCCTATTCAAGCTGCTATACCACAATGGCATAAGCTAGGTTCACATCAACGATAGAACTTTTTTCTCACAGTTCTGGAGGTTGGGAGGGCTCAGATCAAGGTGAGACAGGAAATTAAGGGTGGCAAAGCTGGCTGGGCTAGTGGGCGTGACCTGTTAATGACAAGGTCCTGGGACACATGCGCAGAACAGTTCCGAAAGCCCTGTGCGTGGACTTCTCGAGAGGACTGGAGCAGGTTTCCTTAGGGTGGCCTGGACCTGACATCAGCCTGAGAAGTGGGTGATACAAAAAGGCTGGCACACACTGGGCTTTTGCCACTGCGTTTTCTCTTACGTGGTGGTCGCCCTTGCGCTGTAGGGTGTACTTCCTTTACTATTTTTACTCACCCCAAACTTGCTCTGCAGAACCTCTTTCTTTTCCTACCTTTAATAAAACTTTGTGCTTGTCTTGATCAGTTATTTGCTCGGGACAGAAAGAACCTAGAAACCACCTCCAGAAGGAGACTCCAGCACCCCAAAACCCAGTAACAAAGGCATTGGCAGCTTAGATGTCTGATGAAGTCCTCTTCCACGCAGACGGTCATCTTTTTGCTCTAATCTCACATGGGAGAAAGGACCATGGAGCTATCTCTGAGCTTCTTTCAGAAGAGCACTAACACCACTCATGACTCCACCCTTGGGACCTGAGCACCTCCACAGGCCCTGACTTTCTATTGCCATTACCTCAGGGGTTAGAATTTCAACAGATGAATTTGAGGGGGACACAAACCTGTGTATCCATATTTTTAGATGAGTATCCATATTTAGAAGTTTGGAGTTTAGAGAGGTATCCATATTTTTAAATGAGTAAATGAGTGGAAATAGGTATTCATTTCTTTCTCTGGGGTTATTTTATTTATTTATTTACTTTTGGTACTGGGAATTGAACTTACAACCTCACGCCTGCCAGGCAGGAACTTAGGCTACTGAACTAAATTCCCAGCCTTTCTCTGGGGTTATTTTAATAAGAGCCAAGGAAAACAATCAGCACTAGCTAATCTAAGACAGACTTCTACTAACTTTTTTTAGACTTCTAATAATTGACAGTCTTTTACTTATTTTTTGGTACCAGGGATCAAACTCTCAACCTTGCACCTGTCGGGCAGGCACTTAGGCCAGTGAGCTCAATCACCGGCCCTATTTTTTGAGACAGGGTCTTGCTATGCAGTTCAGGCAGGCCTTAAACTCACTTTGTAGCCCAGGCTGATCTCGAACTCACAAGGATCCTCCTGCCTCAGCCTCCTGAGTCCTGGGATTAAAGGCATGCACCATCACACCCAGCTATAATTGACAGTGTTTTAGAAGCTGGTTCATTATTTTCAGCATAAAGAGAATCAAATGCTCTTGACATTTGTACCTGCACAGGATCTGGCTATTCTTGAACATTGTTTTTATCTGCTTCAAAAGTTTTCTTTTGTCTCGAATTTCTTTGCATAAGGTATAAAAATGGACCAGGCCTGTTGTGGTTTGGGTGTGATCCATCCCCCAGGCTCAGGTGGTGGAGGCTTGGTCCTGGGTATCGTGGGGTTCAGAGATGGGACTCTGGAAGCTGACTGGGTCTTGAGGCCTCTTACTTCATCGTAGGTCAGTTCATTGATAGATTCATAATTGGATGGCATTACTGGGAAGTGATGAAAAACTGAAAAGACAGGGCCTAGTTGAAGGGAGTAGGCTAGGGGGGAGTCCCTTGGGGACAAACCTTTGTTTCCTGTCCCCTCCTCTCTCACTGTCTGGTTCTCTCTCCCTTTCTGTCTCTCTGTCTGTCTGCTATGAGGTGAGCAGCTTTCCTCCCCCACATGCTCCTCGCCATGATGTTCTGCTTCACTATGGACCCAGAAACAATGGAGCTCAGTGATTAGGGACTGAAGCCTCCGAAACTGTGAGCCAAAATAAACCCTTCCTTTTTTAGGTTGATTTCTGTCTGGTGTTTTGTCACAAGTGTGGAAAACTGATGAACACAGAACCTGTAGCCACATTTATATTAAAGGTGGCAGCAAATGACAAGCTTATCAGTGCTTTTCACAGCTGGTTAATCATTGGTTTTAAAACAATTTATAGGGGTCAAGGATATAGCTCAGTGGCACAGTGGTTGCCTGGCAAGTGTGAGGTGATGAGTTTGATCCCCAGTACAACAAAAAATTTATAAGATGATAAATTTAAGTATGATAGCAGTAATGAAAATTTTGTTAAAAGTTGCTTTTGCTTGTTAGTAAAATATAGACATTCCTCATTTAATGATCAAGTTATATTCCTGTGACTGAGCCGTTAATTGAATTTGTTACTAAATGAGAAATTGCATATAGCACGTACAATACAATATTCAAAACAAAAATGGTCAAAGGAAACTCTAACTTGATGGCTTTGCTTTCATTTGCACAACTCTTACATGCAGTACTATAATGTATAACAGAACATAAATTACAATACTGTACTACAGTACAATCAACAAAACTTACAGGGCTGTATAAATAAGAGGCGTTGCAGAAAAAAAGACATTAATGCTCAGTAAACAAGATGTATAGAGCTATACGAAAAAGAAAAGGCGGATCACAAGTTTGAACCGTCATTTAACAGGTGGGTCATTAAATGAGAAGTATCCATATCCCTTAATAGATTTCTCTGGGATTCTCTACGGCACCCACAAAGGGTGAGAGGAGAGAGGGAGAGAGAGAGAGAGAGAGAGAGAGAGAGAGAGAGAGAGAGAGAGAGAGAGGAAGGGAGGGAGAGAGAGACAGAGAGAGCATGAGCCAGAGCTCAATGTTCTGTTGAAAGTTTTAGACTGAGTCATTGACACTCAAAGAAGAATTGGAACAGAGCTTTTCTGACATTTCTGCACATTGCCACACCTGGAAAAAATGGTAATTGATGATCTGGACCCCATATTTCTTTTCAGTTCACTTAAACAAATGTAAGAAAACCCCACAGGAGGCCTCTGCATTTCAAGGGGTCGCAACTCAGTTAGCAGAGTTTAGTTTATCCAAGACAGGCCCCAGGGAATTCTTCATTTTTCTCACTCCTCCCATGCATCACGTTTCTCTCATGGAAGCTATGAGCTATTGGAGCTCAAAAGCCTACCCTGAATCTGTTCACGTGCTTCTCCACTACCAGCATCCTATCCAAGGAGCAGACATCTCCCGCCTGGACATTGGCATAGACTGTCAAAGGTCACCTCGGTTCCACCCTTGACCTCTGTAGGAGGCTGAATAATGACCTCCCAAGACATTGGGGCCAATTCCCTAGAACCTGTGTTAGCTTATTTGGAAACAAGACCTTTGCAGTTGTAATGTCAAGAATCGTGAGGTACAGAGATTATTCTGGATTATCAAAGTGGGTCCTAAATGGCATCGCAAGTGTCCTTATAGCTGGGCGTCAGCAGCTATTAATCCCAGCAGTCTGGGAAGCTGAAGCAGGAGGAGCATGAGATCCAGTTCAGCCCGGACAATTTAGCAACTCAGTGAGACCTTGTCTCAAAGTTTAAAAACAAACAAACAAACAAACAAACAAACCCAACAGCAAGTCTGGGGATGTAGCTGAAGGAGAACAACCTAGGTTCAAACCTCAGTGCTGCAAAACCAAACCAAACCACACCAAAACAAAACAAAAATACAAAAAAACAAGTGTCTGTAAAACAGGAGGCAAGGGAGCTTTGACACAGAGGGGAAAGTGACATAATGACAGAGGCAGTGGAGAAGTCACAGTTGAGGAAGCCACTGGAAGCTGGAAGAAGCTAGGAAGAGATTCGCCCCCAGAGCCTCCGGGAGAGCGTGGCCCTGCTGACACTTGGATTTTGGCCCAGCGAAACTGATTTCCTTCTTCGGGACTCAAGGACCAAGGAGAATGATTTCCTGTTGTTTTGGGTCACTGAGTCTGTGTTAGTGTGTTACGGCATCCTCAGGAAACTGGGCTCCTCAATCTGTCCGCTACCAGAAGCCAGGGTAAGCTTTTAAAGGTGAAAATCAGACCACATTGTCCTGTTGCTTAAGACTAGTGATTATTACTACAATTAAAATGAATTCAGAGTCTCAGAGAGATATTCATTGAATAATGACAAAATTGCAGTAGAGGCTGTAGCTTAAAGGATATTATGAATTATTGTTAATTTTCTCAAATGTGATAATGTTGTAATTACCTAGGAGAAGGTGTCACCAGAAGACTTTCCTAGGATTGGATGGCCGTGTCTGAGGTGGCTTACTCCAGTGGATGGCAAATTATTGCTGGCGAGTTTGTTCCCCACCACACGGGCCTGCCTAAGGGCTTGCTTGGTGTGATGGTTCATATCTAGATGTTCTCATGTGCTCACAGGACATAACCTTTTGGGAGGTGGCTGGATCCTGGCTGTCTGATACTGGATTATGAATGCATGGTAATTGGATTAGCCCACTGATTGGTTTAGCATAGTTTAGGGTGTGGAGAGTAGGAAGGTCCACCTTGGGTGTGGTTGGCACCACCCAATGGGTTTGTAGTCTGCATGGGATAAAAAGTGAAAGGCAGATTCGTTGTTTATTGTTTTTTCTCTACCATGCTGCCCTGCCTTGGAGCCAGCTGACTACGGACTGAAATCTCTACAAACTGTGAGCTAAAAAAACCCTTTTCTCCTTTAATTTGTGGCCATTGGATATTTTGTCCCAGCAACGAGAAAGTAACTAAGCTACTTGACCTCACAGTGTGGCTCTGGCTTCCCCCAACACAAATGATCCCAAAGCCAAAGGCAGAAGCTGCAGTGTCCTTGTCACTTTCCGTTAGAAACCATGCATCTCACTTGTGTTTATTCTCCTGTTCACATGAGCCAGCCCCAAGCAGTGTGAGAGGGGTCTGTCTCCACAGGGCACGAACACCAGGAGGTTAGGACATTGGGGTCCATGTCGAATGCCGGCTGCCATGTTGGGAAAAAAAATCAGGTCCTAAAGAAACACCTTACCCTAGATTATAAAGTCCCACACAATCTGGTTCCTTGCTCGTGTCTTCTCAAATAATTCTCCTTGTCCACTCTGTTGTAGCCACACTGAATTTCTGTCCGTTCCTTGAACTTGCCAAGTCTGCCTGCCTCAGAGCCTTGCACCACCGCTTCCCTTGTTACCATCTCTCAGGGCGGTCCTCTCTCTCACCATTCACTCTAAAGTCACCACCTTGTTTCTTGCTGTGACCTCACCCCATTTAAATTCTCTGCAGAACAGTTGTTACTATGTGATAGACTTCTTATGTGTTTGTTGGTTTGCTTGCTGTTTGTCTTTTCCACTAAATTCCAGGAAAATGACTCTGTGTTGGTCGTCTTTGGAATCTCCGGTACTAAAAAGAGTGCCTGGCACAACGTGGCACCTCGTGAACACCTGTTAGTGATAATGAAGGCAGAAATAAGGATTTCAGTAGCAGTTTACAGAGACTGGGAGCTGAGAGAACAGTGCCGCAGGAACTCAGCAGATGGCGTATTTTCTAGCTTCATCACTTGGATGCTGTAGCAGTTAATTGCTTCTTGGATTTGTCACGTGAGCCAGTGGAAAAGCTGCCCTCATGACCCCTGTGACTCAGTCCGACGAAGCCCTTTCCCGACACAGCCTAAAGACACCACAGCTGGCCAGCCAGCAACCTCTGCTGCTAGATGCCGAAATTCACTTCTTATTTCCACGTGGTCTGAAATCTACCTTGGTCCTTCTTATAGTTTAGATCTAAAAGAGTCCCCCAAAGTCTTGTGTTCAGAGGTGGGGTTTTGGAAGGTGACCGACACTCTAAACAAAACACGCTTCCAGTCACCAGCCTTGAAGCAAGTGTGATCAGGTTGCAGGAGCAGGAGACAAGATCTTTTCTCCTCCTCCCCCTCCCCCTCCCCTTCCCCTCCCCTTCCCCCTCTCCTCCCCCTCCTCCCCCTCCTCCTTCTTCTTTTCCTCCTTTCAATACTGGAGATTGAACCCAGAGCCTTTGCACTGAACTACATCCTCACCCCTTCTTTGGTATTTTTTTTTTTTTTAATTTTGGGACAGGGGCTCGCTAAGTCACTTACTTGCCCAGGCTGGTCTTGAATTTGTGACCCACCTACCTCAGCCTCCTGGAGGTCTGGGATTACAAGCACGTACCACCATAACCAGCCCTTTGTTTTCTAAGTGCACAGTAGTTAACCAGAATAGAGGGTTTTGTTTGGAGCCATTTGTACACACGGATAGCATGCTTCGATCATTTCATCTCCCCGAGGCCCTCCTTCCTTCCCGTCCCTCCTCCCCCATCTTGAATTCCCTGCCTCTTCTCTAATAGTTCCCCTTCTACTTTCATTTTTGTTTTGAGTTTAGGAGAGACAATTTTAGCAAAACTAGCTGCTCAAAAAAAGTAAGTGGAACATTTTTACCTAACTGGTGATGTGTGTGTGCTTATAGGTGCTTGATTGTATTTTGGAAAAGAAACACTATATTTTTTGAGGGAGTAAACATAGCATGTTTTTCTTCTCCTTTATGAAACTCTCCCTAAATTCTTTTAATAAGTTTTGATGTAGTTTTTTTGTTGTTGTTGTCGTTGTTTATTTGTTTTTAAAGAGAGGAGAGGTAGATTAAGATAATCTAGGTCTTTTGTTTGTTTGCTTGTTTTTTGGTCAAAATCAGATTTGTTGAGATACAGTCTATGTACCACTATCTAATTCCAGGATATTCTCCTGTCTTTGCAAAGAAGCCCATATTTATTAGTGGTCACTGCTCATTCTTCTTTCCCCCTAAGTCCTGGCAGTCACCAGTCTCCTTTGTGTCTCTACAGATTTGCAAATTCCCAACACTTCAATTTTAGTATTTGTGCTGCCAAAGCGAGCACTCAACATTTCATAGAAAAGAAAACATACAGCATACCACCTTTGTTTTTGGCTTCTGGCACTTAGCAAAATATGTTCAATGTTTGTCTATATTCATTATATTGTAGCAAGGGTCAGAATGTTATTTATCTTTTCCAGTTTAAGATGAAGTCTGCCTATGTTGTTCAAGCTAGTTTTGAACTCCTGGGTTGAAGATCCTCCTGCCTTAGCCTCCTGACTTCATCCCTTTTCTGGCTTAATAATATTCCTTTGCCTGGATATACTACACTTTGTTTATCCATTCATCATTCGTTGGATGCTTGGACTGTTTTCACCTTTTGGCTATTATATATAACACTGCTGTAAACATTCATGTACAAGGGTTTGTGTGGACGCGATTTCCTGTCTCGGACACAGGCCTTGGAGTGGAGTTGCAGGTTTATGTGGCAGGTCCGTGTTTAATCTTTTCTGAGCAGTGCCAGCAGTGGACACCTCCTGTCCTTTTGATGCTGGCTAACTCGGTGCGTGTGAGGCAGTACCTCATCCTGGTGTTAATTTGCATTTCCCTGATGATGGCTAGAGTGGTGAAACATCTCTTCCTGTCTTCCTGGTGACTTCTGTGTTTTCTTTGAAGAAACGTTTGTTCGAATTCTTTGTCATTTGAAAAATCAAATACAATTTAAAAAACTACACATTATCCATTATGGTTGGAGCTTTTTATGTCTCATATAGACACATTTGCCTAAGGTAGTGAAGATGTTTTTTAAATTTTCTTCTAGAAGTTGTGTAGTGGTTGGTTTTTTTATGAGGTCTATGATCCATTTAAGTTGAACTTTTGTACATAATTGAGTGTACTAGTCAAGGTTCATTCTTCCTGGCTATCTTTCTTTCTCTCTCTACTTTCGTGTGGCATATATAGTTCCAGCACTATTTGTTGAAAAGATTCTCCATTTGCTGTTCATTAACCTTGGCGCTGTTGTAATCAGTTGACCATACATCCCTGAATCTTTTTCTGGTATTTATTTTGTTCTGTTGATCTGTAGGTCTACCCTTGCACCAAAACCATTCCCTCTTAACTACTGTAGCTCTCAGAGTCAGTCTTAATCCTACAGTGTTACTTGTCCAGTCATTCTTCTTTTCCAGAGTTGATTGGACTATTCCAGGTCTTTTGCTTTTCCACAGAAATTTTGGAATCAGCTTGTTTTTATTAAAAAATAATCGTAGGGTTTTGATTGCACTTACATTGACTGTGTAGATCTATTTGGGGAGGATTAAGATTGTGACACTGAGTTTTCTAATTTATAAACATACCCCTGTGCAGATAGTTTCTGGGAAGGCTCACTGTTCGCCCATTCCTCTGTGCCCCTCGCTGGGGCTGATGATTAGAACAAGTCAGAGATGTATTTCCTCTCCTCCTGCCGCGTTGGCTCAGGAAAGGGCTCATGATGATTCCGGCCAGTGAGGCTGAAGGGAACACAGGCACTGCGAGTTCTGGGACAGGAGTTTTAATCTTGGGAAGTTGCTGGAAGAGAAGTCCCTTCTTTCTCTGGAGGGGGCAATGTCTAAGTCTGACTAAGGAATGGTTGTGGGCATCTTGCCAGGGGACCAGGATGACAGACAGCCGGTGCTGAGGACAGTGCACAGAAGGGCGGGAAGACCTTGGCCCCGACGGCTGCACTGAGCATAACCAGGTACCCAGCCCTGGAGCCTATGGCTCCTTTCTTGTTACAAAAGAAGATTTTTCTGTGACTGTTCGGGGTTTTCTGCTACATACAATGGAAATCATCTTACTGAATACATTTATTTCTATCTGATAGTTATAGAATATCCCTGAAAAAAAAACACACAAGATATAGATTCTTCATTCAAAGATTAATTTTCTCACTTTTTCTTTAAAACTTTAAAATTGTTTTCAAATTATAAGTTCAATATGTGAATTCAGTTGTAAAAGTGAAAACAAACCTGATTTATATAAGTCATTTTTTTTGCCACTGAGCACAGTGGCATTCCAGCTTCTCAGGAGGCTGAGACAGGAGGTTTGCAAGTTCAAGCCCGGTACAGGCCACTTAGTGAGACCTTGTCTCTAAATAAAAAATAACAAGGATGAGGGTGTAGCTCAGTGATACAGCATTTGTCTAGCATCCATGAGGCCCTGGGTTTGATCCCCAGTGGTGGAAACAGGTGGGGGTGGGGGTGGGGTGAACCAGTTCTCTAGCAGCCCCACAAGCTAACCCAGTACTCTTGCTGGAAAATAACCATTATTATTAACTTGATGTGCATCATTTTAGATCTTTTTATATGCATGAAAGAGACACATGTAAATGTGTTTTTAAAAATATAATTTATTTGCACATTTATAGCTATAAGTGAATAAACATTTAAAGCTTACAAGAACTTTTGGTTGTATGTGTATTTGAAGTGTTTTAAAGATTGTTCCTTTTATGGGAAAAACAATATCTTGTGCTTCATGTTACATATTATTCCTCATAATTTAGTAGATATTCCTGTAATAGTCTTCTAGAAACCTTGTTAGGAATGATGAAAAATGTATATCTAAGATTAACTATATGAATGTCACTGAAATTGGTCCACAGTTGCTATAAAACACACATTTACTATTGATAACATAGTTCCAGGGTTAGCCAGTCCTGTTAGAATGACAATTCCATTCATTTTAATGTTTGTACCCTTTTTCTTCAATTACAATTGTCTTCTGCCTATAGAGACTAGAACTGTAAGTTAAAGGAGTTACAAAAAAAAAAAAAAAAGAAGACGAAGAAGAGAAAGAAAGTGCTTAAACTTCCAAGGTAATAAAAGTTATTGAGTCAGGGCTATCTATAGTGTGTGTGTGTGTGTGTGTGTGTGTGTTTGTTTGTTTGTTGTTGTTGTTGTTTTTCTTTTTTTGCAGTACCAGGGATCGAACTCATAACCTCGCACCTGCCCAGCAGGTACTTAAGCCACTGAGCCAAACTCCCAGCCCTACTTTTTTCATTTTTAAAAAACTTTCTGGTTAAAAAATTTTAGACACATCAATACTAAAAATTCATAACCCCCAAACATCTATAATCCCAACCCCTGAATTATTTAAAGTTAGTGATTTTAGATGTAATTTTCTTTGTCTTGTGTACTGTGTGTGTAATGTGTATGTGAAAACTGGGGTCCTGCACTTTCATATATATATATAATTTAAGGTGCATTTAGATACAAGGAACTGAAAACTCAATTTAAACTGGCTGCAACAAATTGATTGATTTATAAAACTACAAACTCCAGAAGCAAGGCAAGTTTTGGACTCAGTTTACTTTAGGAGCTCAGAAATCTTTTTAAAGACCAACTTTTTTTTTTAATACTGTATTTTTTTTCCTTTTGAAAATTCTGCTTCAATTAAAGCTAGTTCCTTTTAGACAAGATGGCAACCAACAGCATTTAGGACCAACTTTCCCAGACCTAGAGTAGCGTAAGACTTCCCTCTCATTGGACCATCTTGATTACATGCTTTTAATGCTGGGCATTTATTGGCTTAGGTCTTGGGTTGGGAGGTGGGTTTCAAGAGCAGAATCTTGTGCTGGCTTTGGGGTTGGATGTTCCCTCAGTGGTACTGAATGGGATGGATGCTGAGAAACTGGCTCTCATAGCCATCTCATCCTCCCCTGCAGAAAGACAGGAAGAATGAACACCACAGTGTCATCAGTGATCATCTTCCCGTGGTGGTATTACAGGGGAATCACTTTTTTTTTTTAATGCTTATCTGTATTTCACATTTTTAACAACAAATCTGTTAGTTGAACAACTTCAGAGAGAAATGAAAGCTATAAATATGAAGACGTGCTGGTGTATAACTTGTACATAATTAGCAACTCGCGGGATTCTAGGCAGACGTGTTGGCAAACAAGAAGGATGAATTTTCAGAACGGTTCCAAGTGCGCCTTGGAGAAGCTCCTAACTGCCTTTCTCTCACCTTGGTTATAAAACTGCAGTCATTTCTCCGGGCCTAATCTGAGATCTTTGACAGTTGGTTTAGCTTACAACCACTGGATTCAGTCTCTTGAATTTCTCCTTCATATTTTTGTGGGGAAGACATTTCAGCTTTCTCCAGAGATTCTCTCCCTTGTGGTCTTCGTGTGGGATAACGTGGATCCACAGTCCGGAAGGGGCACCAAGTGCGTGCGTCCCTTTGGGGAGGCGCCCGTGTATGCAGAAGTGGAGGCATTATAACTCCAGGTTCTTCACTTCCTCCTTGGACAGAAGGAGTTGAGTGTTCTTTCAGGAAGTGGCCCCCACAGAGAGCCCCGTCGTGCAGCTCACCACACTGAATCATAGTGCGACTCTGGCAGCCGGCATCGGGGAAGAGACCCCCAGGTCTGAAGACGCAAGCTCCAGGAAAAAAGCAAAGTACGGAGCCCCCTTGGTTCACTACTGTTTAGATGTTGGGTTCTGGAAGTTCTTCCTAGGGTTTGCAAAGTGACTATTGCTGTTCTTCTATGTGCTCCTTCTTGGAAGAGAGAACTTGTGCCGGCACAAAGGACAGTAAGGTAAGGCTGTCTCATGTCCAGCTGGGCATCTGAATTCTCACTTTTGCTCCTGAAACTGATTCTCAGCTCTGCATTTTCAGAACCTGGCTTTATTTAAATAAGGCTTTCTAAAATGGTCTCACTGTGATGGGACACATGGCCCTGGCATTTTAGTGTTATGATTAGAGTTTCAGTTCTAAAAGAGTTAAATAGTTCGGGTTGAGTGGCTAAGGCACTTTGGTCTCTGTGGGAAAGTGCATGGTGGTGGTGGTGATGGGGAGAAAGCAGCTGAAGGTCACCTGTCCCACCAGGATGGAAAGCTCACGAATGAGGACCTTGTTCTTACTCAATGTTGCGTCTACAACATCTGCTCTAGAAGCTCAGCACATAGGTGATGAATGAACAAATGGAGGCCCAGCTAACTGGATGCACAAATCTTTTGTGTTTCTCAAGAGTCAGTGTCCTGTGAGATGTTTTTTCTGATCCTCCTAGGAGGAATAGATTCCCTCCTGTAAATATTCAGCACTTAAAGTACTTAACTTGGTGTTGAAACTTTTGGCTTATGCATTTGTCTTTCCTTAAAGCCCATGAGCTACACAAAAGCAGAGATTTTGCCTCATTTTTCCTTTTACCTGCAGGCACTATGTAGAGTGCCTGGTACCTAGCAGATACTCAGTGAATTGTAATATTACTGTGGCAGGCTCATAGATACCTCTCTGTGGGGGAACAGACTTCTCAAATGGATCAGACTTTTACAATAACCTTGTTGTCTTTGTTTCTTCAGATTTAGTAACACTTTAGCGACTCTGTCTCTTTGCTTTTCTTGGCTTTTAAGGGAATGTCACCCTGTTTCCAGTTGTTATTTCAGTATCCTCTGTATGGGTTGAACACACAAAATGTGGTGAATGATGAATGCATTACTTTTTCAGGATCAGATTGGTCACCTTCTGATTTTACAGGAAGAGACCCCTTAATCTCAATAACAAATCATTGGCAAGTCTTGAGGATCTGGGTTATGTGGATTCTTAGGGCTTTTGTCACGTAAGTGGAAGCTCTGATCTAGTCCATGCTCAATCGTTGCCATATCCTTTGTTACCTATGGTCCTCTGTCCATTGACTGCACTCCCCTCTGACAGGTACCCTTGCCTTCCGATTTGTAGTTTTTGTATATTTTCTCCAACTCAAAAAGAAAAATGTGATTTTGGTCTGTGTTTTTGCTTTCTTTCCCATAAACTGTCCCAGTGTTTACTCCTGTTCCCCTGCTCGAATCAGTGAAGTGTTTTGAGGACAAATGTCCTGTCTCATTCACCTCTGCAGCCTCAACATTTAGCACAATGCCTGGCCACACGGCAGCTGCACAGTTCATGTTTGTTGAATGAATGAGTAAGCGAGAGAGGGAGATGGGAGGAATAAAGGGAGAAACTGGGACTTGGGCATGAACTGAAAAATTATAACTGATTAGAAATAATTTTCTCATTTGAAAGTTATTTAATGATAATATATTTGGTTTTCAAAGTTAATAATATTCTTGGTCATCGATACTTAGATTATAAATTCATTTGAAAAATATGAAGTATCATTAGAAATGTTTGCAAAACTAGCAACAATAAAGGTAAAATGTTTTCCATCTGGAAAGTCCATTATGTAAAAAAGATGAATGGAATGGCTGCATTTTAAGAAAATCACAAATTGAAACAGTCATTTGGTCTATAAATGTGATTCCAGAGTCTATGCTAATTCTCAAAGGCAAATATAAATGCTAATGAAAATAACCAAACTTTAATAAATTGATATAAGTGAACTTTGCTACAGAAAAATGCAAGTCCATCTTTATGGTAATAGAATTTCCTGTGAAAGGTGGTTTTATAATTCTGCTCAAGTAACTTTATCAATATACAGGCTTATTGCAACTCAGAGAAATCAATCATATGGTAGTAAGCAAAAGTTCAAGTGAAAAATCAATTATGTGCTAAGTAAAAGCTCTCGGAACAGGCAAAAAGTTGAGTTATTCCATGAATTTTTTCAGATCCAATTATAAGATTTCTTTAAAATCATACAGTAATTAGATCTGAACAGCCAATTTTGCATAGCAGGTGCAATAATCTGTATTATGCAAAGACACCTAATGAAGTCAGAGGAGAGGGAAGATAGCAAAGCAATGTTTATGACACGTAGATTTCAAAGCTAAGAGATTTCTTTCTCATCTCTGAAACTAATCAAGTACATGTAAATCATTAAGACTAGCTATTGTTAAATTCCATTTTAATTTAAGGTAACAGCATCAAACCTGACAGAAAGTTTACAACAATCCCACATGCTATATCAGAGATAAAAAACTAGAAATCCTCCTGGAGTCAGCTGCTCTCAGTTTACCAAAATTTCACCAACAAAGCACCTGGTTTATGGCTGAAGTTGGGTGTGGTTTGCTGGGACAGAAGGGCCTGTCTTGTTGCTTTGGGATGGGATGTCTTTACTGTGCTGTGAAAGAAAGCCACTAACTTTGGAGTGAGAATAACCTGCCAGTGAAACCCAAAATGTGCCGTCTTGGCTCTATATGTGGTGTTATAAGCTTCAATAATGTTCAGATTCAGCTGGGCGTGGTGGCGCACGCCTTTAATCCCAGCACTCAGGAGGCTGAGGTAGGAGGAACGTTGTGAGTTCGAGGCTGGCTTGGGCTACAACGCAAGCGCAAGGCCGGTCTGAGCTACATAGTGCGACCCTGCCTCAAAAAACCAGGGCTGGGAGTTTGGCTCAGTGGCTTAAGCATCTGCCCTGGCAGGTGCGAGGTTGTGAGTTCAATCCCCGGTGCCACACATAAAAAAAAGTAATAACAATAATGTTCAGATTCCACACAGGCAAATTAATTTGTAGCTGGCTTAATACTGCAGTAATGCACATTCAAATAACATCGATGTGTTTCAAAGTAAATGTTATAAAATGAACTCAACCAAGATGTACCTATAGACCAGAGGCAAAGTCTTCACAGAGTTTGGAAACTGCATAGGTAACGAATCATATATTCAGCAACAGTCGCTGCTGTTCACTCTTTGGGGTTTATTGACATACTGTGGACCTTTGACATCTGGAAGAAGAGGAAGGGAGAAAGATCTTATGTTCATTGCCTTCTGAGCAACTTACCAAATGCAGGACACAAAGTCCAGGATGTCAGAGACCTGGTCACTGTGTTTACCCTGGCACTTAAATCCATGCTGCAGGCACTTAGGTAGTTCAATTCACCCGTGGGTGCATAAATATGGGCTGCTTTTGCTCCTTGGCTCATGCCATGCCAATGCAGACAGTGCCATCCAAGTGGAATCCAGGGACACATAATTTGCATTGCTGTTTAACTTAAATAGTTACTATTTAAGCTACTGCTTAGTTTAAATTACTATCTAAGTTACTATTAAGTTACTTAAGTAAGTTACTATTTAAGCTACTGTTTAGTTTAAATTACTATTTAAGTTACTATTAAGTTGCTTAAGTAAGTTACTATTTAGATTTGTTACTATTTAACTATTAAGATTTAGGATGTTGTATACAATACTATTATTCTAAGCATTGAGCAATATTTTCCTAAAACCTTAACATGACTCCTGTGCTTTATTTTTATTTGTATATATCAACACATATTAAGGACAGAGAAGTATGTGATTATATTATATCGTCTTTGTTCATATGGGTGTCATTGTTACCGTAATAAGTCTATAATCACATACATTTTTCATTATCTAAATTATAACATGAAAAAGGGCTTTGTTAACCATTGCTGTAGTTACCCTCTTTCCAATGCTTCCCTCTTGAATATTTATATTCTTAGCCTAGAAATTCTTTTTCTCTGTCCCTGTCCCCAAGGAGCCTTGTGTGTCAGAATCTCACTGCTGTCAGTCAAAATGGACTTTCTTTTTTTTTTTTTTTTTTTTTTTTTTGCGGCACCGGGGATTGAACTCACAACCTCGCGCCTGCCAGGGCAGGCGCTTAAGGCACTGAGCCAAACTCCCGGCCCTGGTTTTTCGAGGCAGGGTCGCACTATGTAGCTCAGGCCGGCCTTACGCTCGCGTTGTAGCCCAAGCCGGCCTCGAACTCACAACGCTCCGCCTACCTCAGCCTCCCGAGTGCTGAAAATGGACTTTCTTAAGGTGATTTTTAGCTGGGCATGGTGGTGCACGCCTTTAATCTCAGCACTCGGGAGGCTGAGGCAGGAGTGATCGTTGTGAGTTTGAGACCAGCCTGGGCTACAAAGTGAGTTCGAGGCCAGCATGAACTGCATAGTGAGACCCTGTCTCAAAGAATGGGGCTGGGGATTTAGCTCAGTGGCCTAAGCACCTGCCTGGCAGGCGCAAGGTTGTGAGTTCAATCCCCGATTAAAAAAAAAAAAGCAGGAGGATTTTAGAAGAGGAGACATTCTAAGCCAGGGAGTGACTCTCTGATGCCCCTTATCAGTACTGCACTTAGAGGAATGCTTGCAGATCAAATTTTGGTCAGAAAAAAAAATGGTAGTGAAGATGGAGAATTTCCTTTTATGTGAAAAAAAAGGTGGGTTGAGACTCAGAAAGTGAACCATCTGGGAAGCCACCCATGAGGAAAATGTCGTTTTTCTGTCTCCCGGAATCACCAGCTGCACCTCAGGAGGTGACTGCAGTGGTTCTCCGCTCTCCAGGTCAGCTCTGGGAGCTCGCAGATGTTTGCGGACCACGGCTAACACCCAGCAAGAGATTCCTCCCTCTCAGGGTCACTGGGTCTCTGCCTTCCTTCCTGCTGTCTCTAAGGAGAGCCATAAGAGAGATCTCCAAAGCTCTGTGGACTGGAGTGATGTTTAAAAATAAAAGAAGTGCACAGATCAGAAGGAGCGACCCATTTAAAGAGAAAGGGGTGTGTGTGCCGTGGGAGGAGAGACGTTCTGACCATCAGGATAGGGTTTGAGAACGTTCTAGAAATATCTGCTTCTCCTCATTGGCCTTCGGCTGGCAACCGCCAAGCACGCAGGGCATTCTGGGCTCCCTTCCCCGCGCGTGGTTCTTCCCCCTGGTGGTGAGGCAGACCCCGGACCTGACCCTGGCGCTGAGGCTGTCTGCTGACCGTGATCCCGCGAGATCAGAGGTCTGTGCCCTGCACAAGTTCCCACGAGCGGGCGGACTCTCGGGGGAGCCGCGCTCAGCCATCTGCTGGATTCGTGCGCTTGGGGCGCCGTAAAGGAAGACAACAGCTCGGCTGGTTTAAACAACAGATCTCAGAAAGGCAAGATCATGGCGTGTGCAGGGTCGGTTCCTCTGCGGTGTCTCCTCGGCTCGCCCATCGCCCTCTTCTTCCTCTCTTCATGCGGCAGTTTCTCTGTGTGTGTGCGTCCCCCGTGTCTGTATGTCTGATCTCTTCCCAAGGACACCAGTCAGACTGGCTCAGAGCTCCTTCAAGGGCTATTTTACCTTGATAACTTTCTTTTTTCTTTTTCTTTTTCTTTTTTCTTTTTTCTTTTTTCTTTTTTTTTCTTTTTTGTCACCAAGCCTGGTCCTTAATTACCTCTTTAAAGGCCTGGTCTCTAAATACAATAAGATTCTCAGGTACTAGGGTTAAGACTTCAGCACACTAATTTTTTTTTTAATTTTAAAGATAGTAAAATCCAACAAAACATAACAGAATGAAGTCAATCAAAACAAAGCAGTAGAACTGATACAGAACTTCTAAGAAAGATACTATGAAAACAATAGTTACTATAGTATATCTTGTTATTTTCAGAATAGTTGACCTTTCTAACAGGTATAGTAGAATCAACCCCCCCCAAAAAAAACCCACAATAAAACCAATGAAAACAGAGTATAAAATAAGGCCAAAAAAAAAATTACTCAGAATAAAGTAAAACAATGAGAACAATATTGGGCCTCGAAGACAAGACAGAAGCAACTCCCCCATTTTTGCTACACTGCGTACTGTCATCTTCCAGAGATGCTCAGGCTGCCAGCCCCAGGCATGCAAAATGAACGAAACAATACTAGCATTTAGTTGTTTTATGTACCTTAGTTGCTATCAATGTAGCCAGACCTCAGAAAGAGCAGGTTGCTTTACAGGGTTGGGGGGGAGCTTTGTCCTTGATTCTTAGCCAGCATACCAGTAGACCTATGCGGGGAGGGGCACATGTTTCTCTTCCTGGGGTCCACACTGGTCGTGCAGGCCCCCGAAAGGCTGTCTTACTTGTCTCCTGTTGGAGGTGCTCAGGCCTGGCTGGGCGGGCTCCCAAGAAGCCCATTTCTTTCTCCTCCTGGGGTCCACACCACTCGCACAGGCCCCCAGAAGGCTGTCTAATTTGGTGGGGGAATGTAATTCAGTCTTTGACCCCTGCTCGCCCATTAGTTTTTTTTTTTTAATCTCGTGAGAGTACAGTTTACATTCTTTTTCTCTTTTTCTTTTCTTTTTCTTTCTTTCTTTCTTTTTTTTTTTTTTGTACCAGGGATCAAACTCACAACCTCACATTTGCCAGGCAGGAGCTTATGCCACTGAGCCAAATCCCTGACACAGTTTACCTTCTTAACTGTGGCACTCTTAGCAAAGAAATTGAACAACATAACAAAATGTGGGCTGGACATGGTGGCATACATCTGTAATCCCAGCACTTGGGAGGCTGAGGCAGGAAGATCATTGTGAGTTTGAGGCCAGCCTGGGTTACAAAGTAAGTTCAAGGCCAACCTGAACTGCATAGTGAAACCACGTCTCAAAAAAGGAAAAAAGGAAAACAAAAACAATTGAAAAACAAAATGTGCCCTCAGAAGCCGGGAGTTCTGGCTCTGAGGCCAGGCCTTGGCATTGAGTTCTGTTCAGCTCAGCATTGGATGGCTGCTCCTTCACGAAGTGGGGGTGGGGCGAGAACACCAGCCATCCAGGTCCCTGCAGCTCTTGAGGGGACCCCACCACAGCCATCAGTGACAATGGGCACCTGTCCCAGGGTTTAAAGAGCTGGCCCCAGGGTGGGGCTGCCTGACCCGAGTTCTGGAATGACTGTCCCTAGCTGTTTGTCCTTAGCCGAGTGACGCCCCTCCTCTGTCTCTTGGTTTGCTCTTCTGAAAACGAGACTAAGCCTCGCCTTGTGGATCAAAGAGAGCAGCACTTCCTAAAGCCACTGGCGTGTGTTATCTCCCATCGTATTTTGTGGGTGCGTCACCCCTCTTCTTCTGCTCCCTTCTAGCCCAGCCCCTGGTTCCTGGGATCTCGTCTAGAGGGGGGCGCCTGTTCAGGAGTAGCTGCCTGTGGGCCTCAGTGGAGAGAGAAACAGGAACCCTCCCAGCACGCTGGCCCAGAGTGCGTGAGGACATCAGGGTAGCACGGCCCACCATGAAAGCTGTCTGTCACTCTGCCCAGCACCCCCCCAGGAGGCCACGTGGTGAGGAGGGGGTACTCATGCAGTCCGATCCTCTCCTAGAGATGTGACCCAGGGCATGTGTCTTGCTGGGGAGCCGCTGGCCCCGTCTTTTCATACTGATACAGAACCACACAAAGCACAGCCAAAGCAGAACAGACAAAGGCTATTTGTTCAGCGTGCGCCTTTTGGCAGCGACTCAGAGGCAGGCAGAGAGAGCTGTGGGCTGGGAGAGAAGGGTAGGCTTGGTGCGTCCTGGTTGGAGGCTTCTGCCTCCATTTGGAAATGGGGCTGCCTATGTGATTGGGCAGAGCGGGGCAGATTTGGCTTTTTTTTCTGATTAGTTCTAGGCTGGAAGTTTGTATAAAAAAAAAAAAAAACCAGGAAAACTGTCAGTTATTAACCAAGTCCTGGCTGTTTGAAACTGTTGTGGTTTCTATCTCGATGTCCCTTCAAAGCCTCATGTACTCATTGGTGGAGCTCTGGGACAGTGATTGGGTCTTGAGGATGTGATACCAGTGGATTGGTCCGCTGGTGAGTTTATGGCTAAGTGTGACATCACGAGGTGAAGCCTGGTGGGAGAAGGAACACTGAGGGCATGGCCTGGAAGGGCCTGTCTTCCTTGATCACCGCCTCTGCTTCCTGCTGCCTTGCCATAGACTGTTCTCCCCTGCCATGCTCCTCTGTCATGCCGCCTTACCTTGGAGCCAGCTGACTATGGGTTAAAATCTCTACAAGTTTAGAGTTGTGCGTGTCAGGTACTGGGTCTCAACAGCAACAGAAATAGCTAAGACAGGAGTCAGTTGTTAAGGGCTATCGCTTGGCTTGCTAGATGGTTACCAGTGATAGCAATCAGACTTCCTGCAAATCTGATGTAAGGCTCAGTCATATCTGTGTGTATATTCTGTCTCTTCCCGTCATTCTCAGGGGTTTGCCCTGAGCAAGTCTCTTAGGAAGAGACCTCACTGTGTTTCACCTGTCACTAACAGGACTCTTGCTGAGAGTAGCAGTGGCCAATGACAATTTTGTCAGGGTCCTTGTAGATACTTTACAAATTTTGGCTGAAGTCTGTGGACTCCAGTGTCTTATTTCAAAGCGAAAGCCAGAGTAATATTTTGGGCTAGAAGGAAGCAGATGTTCCCCTCTGTAGAATTTCAGAAGAGGAAGGCTCTGAGAACTGTCAGGAAGTGGAGTTACCACGCGGAGATGGAGCCAATGATAGGGTCTGGTTGCTGCAAGCTCGATATGCAAATGTACCTGTGAGAAGGAATGTGAGTTTTCAGGCTGGGAGGTTCTCTCTGAACTGTGAGCCTAAGGAAACGACTGATCTTTCTGAAGTCTCATAAATAAAGGCAACAAACCCTGCCTTCATCGATTTTTAGAGATTTCCAGCCCTCCTGGACAGTTCACAAGTACAGGGATGTATTCTGAGCCACTTGTTCTGGTAGTGATGTTTTCACTGTGCAAACCTCCCTTCCCATGGACAGCCTGCCGCGTAGATGGGCTCCTGCCAAATGCCGCCCCACTGAGGAGAACATCTCAGCTCGCTCTTCTCCTCTGCTGTCTGTGCTTCTAATTTTAATCCTCAAGGCTCCTTGCTGCCTACCCTTGGGATAGCATGAAGGCGCCCCAGACCTGCATCTGCGTGCCCCACCCAAGCCCGCTCCAAAGAACCCATCTACTCGCGGTTTCCCTTAAACACTGGGTGTGGTTCCACTATGGCCCCCATTGTTTTCATTGGCCTGGAACCTACACCACTCCTCTCCCTTCCCCCCATCACTGCTGCACCTGCTTTGCCCCAGTCTTTATCCTTGGAGGGCTTGATTCAAGCTTTGCTCCCTCCAGGAAGCCTTTTCCAACCACACCAGACGTCCTAATTCCTCTTTTTTTTTTTTTTTCTACGCAACCATCCCACAGCACACCCAGTCGTCTTACTCATTTAGTCAGTAAGTAAAACTCATCATGATGTTTTTGGGTGATTAGTAAACAAATCCTGTTCTGCACCATCTCATGTACATCAGAGACTTTTACCCCTTGCAACCTCTCCGTGAAGGGTTATGCATGCACTGTTTCAGAGCTCAAGGGAGGACAAAGAGGAGACAACGCGTGACACTGATGGATGTGTGCATTAGAAAACTGAAGGAACAGACCCCTGCTGGTCTCCACAATGAATAGTTCCCTGAAACCATTTCAGATCCAGAGGGAGGGAGCTTTGGCAGGTCAGCCTTTATGACACCTGGTGCCTACAGATAGCTGCACTAACTCAGCAGGAAAGAACAGCTTTTAGATTTTCAGTTTAAAGGGAGCAAAGAGACAGTCATTGCATGCCATGTGTAGGTTTTGGGTCCTGGAATACAGCCAGGCAAAGCGTGTATGTGTGCATGTGGAGTGGGGGTGGCCAAGCAGGTGCGGGGAGCCCCACTGAGCAGGAGTGAGGGGTTCAGCAGGTGTGTTACAGATGATGTGTGGGGCTCTGGGCAGAACAAGCAATGAAGAGCAAGACTGAGTAATGGAGTGCATAGCCATTGGTGGGGCCATACTTGGCAGTGTGACCCCGGGCAAGTGTGTTGATGGGAGGCCCCGGAAACCGGCGTGGGAGAGGCCCTTCGGCACCATGGACTCCGCCCGCAGCAACCTGCCTAGATCTGGGGCCCAGCAGCTGGGTGTCAGGTCTGGGAGGAGGCCTGGCGGGGCAGCTCTGTCCTAAAGAGATGGGGCTCCATGCAGATCAGCAAGGCCAGGCCCAGGCACAGGGAAATGGTACAGGAGGTTTTTCCTGGGTGGGGGTGGGGCAGTCTGGTCCTCAGGGATGGTGGTGGTGAAAGCTTGGGTACTTGGGGTCCAACTTCAGAGTTAGCCCTTGAGGATGTGAATGGGGATGTCTCTGGTAGACAGACAGACAGAGAGAGACAGACAGAGAGAGAAAATGTGGAGCCTGCAAAGTGAGACTGCGCAGTGACTTCAATAGCCAAACCACAGTCTGTTAGTGACATATCTAGGCGCAGGGCCCCATTTATGTGTGTCCCTCGGTCCAGGCATAAAGGTTTTTTTTCTAACTCACCAGGGTTTTCATGGAGTCTCCACTGGGGCCCTTAGTTTCTATGGTAGTGCCTTAAGGGCAGTTATGACTTGTGCTCTGGGAATGAGCAGTTAAGGATGAAGAATTTTACAACAGCAGATATGCACTTGTCTTAGTCACTTCTCTCATTGCTAGGAGAAAATATCCAACACCCACAAGTTAAAGGAGGAGAGGTTCATTTTGGATTATAGTTGTAGAGGGTTCAGTTCATAGCTGGCTATCTCCAAGGCAAGGTGGCATGGCAGAGGGAAACAGTCCATAGCATGGCTGCAGGAAGCATAGAGGGATGAAGGAGTAGGGAGTATATATACTTCCAGGTCACACCTGCAGTGACCCACCTCTTCCTACCAGGGTTCACCTCCCAACATCACATAAACCCATCAGCAGATTACAATGGAACCCCAAAATTCATGGAGGTTATGTTCCTAGAGCATCCATGAGTTGTGAAAAACCACAAATTTTAGATGTGGTCACAGAAATACTTATAAATGCCTTTTTTATAGTTTAAACCCTAAATATGCTATATTTTCTGCAGCAATGTAATTTAATTTAATAAAATACTTAGTGCAGGTCATTTTGGCAGCATCTTAGGGATTTTAGGCACTTAAGAATGAAACTGAGAACACTTGAGATAGCTACATGCAGTACAGCAGCCTGTTACGATGCAGGAATGCTGGTTCATCAGCTGGAGATGGGTTGCAGGGCAGCAGCCAATCAGCAACAAAGAGAACTGAATAAAGTTCTCAGATTGGCTGCTTGTAAACCTCCTGCCCTGCCCCCCAAATTGTGGAAGATATTTGCGCTTTATGGAAAATTGCAGGGGTTTCTGTGAATAATTATTAGTTCTAAGGAAAAAAAATCCACAAATGACTGAGGCCATGAACTCTGACTCTCAACTTTGTGGGGTGTACCATAAACTAGTGTCACACACCCATGATCCAGTTATCACACCCATGATCCAATCAAGTCCTTTATCAGTCCGTGCTTACTAGAGAAACAGAATATAAGATACACAGATACATAAGAATTTACAAGATTGGCTTACAGTGTCCACCCACAGAGTCAGGTGTGGAAGAACAAAAGTTCTGTCTTTGCAGTGGGAATTCGAAGGACCCAGTCAAAGGCCTGGAGCTCTGTGTAGTGGCCCCAGTCAGTAGCAGGAGGCTGAAGCATCAGCACTAGAAGCAGAAGGGTCTACGCTGGAAGCCAGGAGACGATGTCCAAGGTGAAAGCAAAGACTGGAGCTCCTCCAAAGAAAACAGAAGCAATCCTTCCTCCTTTGTTTCCCTTTTCATACCATTCTGGCTATAATCCTCCCTAGGGTGGGTCTTCCACACACAGAATTGAGCCGATTTAATTTGGTGTTTCTTACTCAAATCGACACAACCGACTATCGCACCTCCCCAAAGCCCACCTGTGAGTGCTGAGGTTTTGGGAAACTTTTTAGACATACGCCATAACAATATCTTTCTGTTTCATCTTGAGGAATTTTTATATAAGATTTTGATCAAAAAATCTACCACTAAAAGAAAAGTTGGATGATCAGTGACTTTGACAATGACCATTTCAATTTCTAGTCCTCTCTGTACAACTAGGGAGCAGAGAAAATAAATGCTTGGAGTTCAGAAGATGGCAATAGCTGCAGAAAGCCAGCCAAACAGGCACATTTTCCACAAAGGGTGGAAATGGGAAATGTGTCTTCGGTGAGGGACTTCATGAAGAGCTCTGGCCTTTAGATACTCAGGAAGTCAGAATAGTGGCCTCTCTTTGCGATGTACTCTTTAGGAGATCAGTATCATGTACTGGGCCTCTTCAAGGCCCATTTTATGGACTCTGAAGTCTGGAGGACAAAGAAAAGAAGTATAGCCTCATTTAAATTAGCTCAGATAACAGGAGTGGGTTACATTTTTAGAATCCAAGGACAGAAAATTCAGGGTTCCTTGGTGCAGTCAGAAATTCAGGAGCAAAAAGGCATTTGTTCTCTTTGTCTTGCAAGAGCTTTTGTGACTCAGGGCCGCATCATTCTCTCCCTTCTGTTTCCCTCCTGCCTCCCTCTGTCTCCTACTTGCCTATCTCACAAGCTGTTGGACAGGCCAATGACTTGCGTTGCTCTCAGATCCCATTCTTTGTGTGCCTTGGTTCAGGTTTTCAAGAGACAGACTCAACTGACTCAGCACAGTCTCCAGAATGACCTTTCATGCGGCAGGTATCAGCTGCGTTTATTGAGGCAGAGTCACAGGAAAGAGTGAGGTATCAAGAGCCTTGGAAGGGGCAGAGGGGGGCAGGCAACAGCTGGTGTCTCCATTGTAGGCTTCATGGCACTAACAGTGACACTGTAATTTGGGGGTTCCCCAGGCTGTCACAGGGAGACACATTGCCATACACACATGAAGCCACTGAATGTGCCTTAGCATTGTGGTGGCCACATTCCACCAACAATCCTGAGATCCCAGCACTTTCTTGGGTGTGCAGACTCCCGGCTTCTAATGACAGGCACAATATTTTGCCCAGTGCAGCCTGGCTGGCTGGCCAGATGACACTGGTAAAGGAGATCTAGAGAACACATTCATTTAGCCTTGCATATGCTTTCTCAGTGGTTGAGGGGTCAGGTTCCAGAGTGGGGCTCCATGTTTCAGTTATGGCTCTACTGTGTAATAACCACATGGCCTTAAGCAAACAGCTCAGTCAGCTTTCTACCAGTACAACAAATACCTGAGGTAATCAACTTAGAAAAGGTTTATTTTGGCCTATAGCTTGAGAGGGTCAATTCCATTGCTTTTGAGACTGTGGCAAGGGAGAACGTTATGAATTAAGTGCATGGTAAAGGAAAACACACTACTCCATGGCTAGGGAGCAAAAGAGAGTGACAAGGAGATAAAGTTCTCACAATCCCCTTCAAGGCCACACCCCTCAATGACCTAAAGACCTCCTGCCAGGTCCCCACCTCTTCTTTTTTTTTTTTTTTTTTGCGGCACCGGGGATTGAACTCACAACCTCGCACCTGCCTAACAGGCACGTAAGCCAATGACCCAAACTCCCTCACTAAGCCAATGACCCAAACTCCCGGCCCTGGTTTTTTGAGGCAGGGTCACACTGGGTAGCTCAGGCCGGTCTTGCACTTGCGTTGTAGCCCAACCTGGCCTTGAACTCACAACGCTCCTCCTACCTCAGCCTCCCGAGTGCTGGGATTAAAGGCGTGTGCCACCACAACCGTCTCAGGCCCCCACCTCTTAAAAGGTTCTACCCTTTCTCAATGACACCATCCTTGGGACTAAGTTTTGACACATAGGCCTTTAAGGGAACATTCAAGATCCAAATTATTATTATTATTTTTTTATTTAAGCAGAAAAAAAAGACATATATAACAAAGACAAAAAATAAAACAAACAAATGACTAGAGTAAATGCACAACAGTAACATTACAGGTTTACAAAACAGGATAATAGAAACTTGACAATGGTTGCAATATTGCGTATCGTTATCTTTAAAATAAAATGGTTGTTTACATTAACAGATGTAGATATGTAAAATTGATCTAATCATATGAGTATTAATTGTTCTTTCTCAATAACGAATACATTCAGCAGTGTGTGCGTATTAGTTATCTTACATATACATATATACAGATTTATATCTTTTCCTTTTCCCTTCCCTCTTTCCCGCTTTCCCCTTCTCAGTTACTTTTGCTCTTCGAGCTGTTTTTTACCCTTCAATAGTATTTATTATAGATTTTGGATCATATATACTGTTTCAGTTTCTTACACTAGTGAGACAATATGGTATTTACACATGTGGGTTTGATTTATTTCACTTATGAGTATGGTCTCAAGTCGTGACCATTTACTTATAAAAGTCTCCATGCAATCTTTCTTAATAGCTGAGTAGTACTCCATTGTATAAAAATACCACATCTTTTTTATCCATTCTTTGACTGATGGGCACTTGGGTTGTTTCCAAGATCTGACTATTACCAGTTGGGTTGCTATAAACATGGGTGCACAAATATCACTGTGGTATGATATTTTCAATTCTTCTGGGAAAATGCCCAGAAGAGGGATAGCTGGGTTGAATGGGATTTCTAATGCTAGCTTCTTGAGGAATCTCCACACTGACTTCCACAGTGGCTGCACCAGTCTACACTCCCAGCAACAGTGGAGGAGAGTTCCTTTTTCCCCACAGCCCCTCCAGCATTTGTTGTTGGTTGATTTTTTAATCTTGGTCATTCTTTCTTGAGTGAGAAGGAATCTCAGTGTTGTTTTAATTTGCATTTCCCAAATGACCATTGATGTTGAACATTTTTTCATATATTTATTTGCCATTCGTATTTCTTTCTTTGAGAAGTGTGTATTCATCTCAGATGCCCATTTTTGGATTGGGTCATTGAATTTTTGGGGCCTGATTTCTTTTAATTCTTTATATGTTTTAGATAGAAGTCCTTTGTCTGATGAACAATTGGCTAAAATACTTTTCCAATTCGTGGGTTTTCTTTTTACTCTGTTGGAGATTTCCTTTGGCGTACAAAAACTTTTTAGTAAGATGAGATCCCAGTTGTTGATTCTGGGAAGTGTTTCCCATGCAATTTGATTTTTGTTCATGAACTCTCTGCCTACTCCTATATCATTGAGATTTTTACCTACTCTGTCTTCTAGTATGTTTAGTGTCTCTGTTTTAATATTCAGATCTTT
>RJWM01016069.1:0-46078 GCA_004363535.1 Dasyprocta punctata | reverse complement strand
CTCTCGTATCTTCCCAGACTCCCTTCTTCTATTGGTTCATTTCTCTCTCTGTCTTTTTTTTTTTTTTTTTTTTTGAGACAGGGTCTTGCTATGTATTTCAAACTGGCCTTTAACTCATTATGTAGCCTAAGCTGGGCTCGAATTTACAGCAGTCCTCCTGACTCAGCCTCCTAAATGCTGAAATTACAGGCATGTACCATCATTCCTAGCTTATTGGGCTATTCTTAACAAATGTTTTGAGTTATGTTGAAAGACAGAATGCTTTCAATTTAGCCTTACCTTAAAATTCAAGTCAATTATCACCATGTAAAACCATACATAATACATTACGCTAGACATTCAATTTTAAGTTTCTGTTTCCACAAGGAAAACTCAATTAGTGGTGTGTTTTTCTAATAAAAATGATTAAAATAGAAAATAATGATGAATTATTTTTTTCAGTGGCTAAATATGTTCACTAAATTACATGTTTCAAATCTTGAATGCTCTCATTCAGTTTGGAAGAATCATTCCTGGTAACCATGTGTCCCTGCTGCTTATGAAACACAATTGGACTATTTGTGTGCAACCAGAATTGTAACTGTGAGTAATGTGCTAACATAGTCCAGATTCTGAATAGTAATCTCCATGGTAGGCTTTCTTAGAGTTTAACTCTTCAAAATGAATTTACACTAAAGTTAATTTTCCCGTCAAAGTTTGTTTGAAATGTACGTTTCACCTGTTTCTATTTACTTTTTCTTGTGAAATTTTCTTTTTTTTTCTTTTTCTTTTATTTTTTTGTTGTGAAATCTTGTTCTAAGAACCAAAACTCATTTTCCCCTAAATTTTCATGACAGTTTTACAGGTATTGTCATGGAGGCTAATATAAAGAATTTAAGCTACACCTCTCTCAACTAAGTATGCAGGTTCACTGACTCCCATCATGGAAAAAGAATTTTCAGGAAACCTCAGTAAAAGAGGCATGAGATTTATTAGAGGTAGACATAGGAAAGAGCAGAGTGTGAGTGCTCAAAGAAATGAGGCACAATACAGTTGAGAATTGGAAATCTTTTATATGCTTCAGTAGGTGGAAAGCTGTGGTGGTCTCTTCATGGGTGAAAGAGGACCATTTACTAGTAAAAGGGAAGGTCAGTTCCATTTGTAGCTGAAAGGGAGTTGCCCAGGTTTCTTGTTTTAGGAGAAGGAAAAAGTAAATTGAGCTTGGCTTCTGAAGCTGTGGTTTTTCTCTTTAAGTACAATTTTTTTCAATCAGATTTTATTGGTACATTTTAGATATACATAACGATCACATTCACCATAGAGAATTTGTACAGTTGCATGATTAACTTGATTATTTTTTCCCAATCCCCTACCCTCCCTTCAACCCCTCCTCCCCTCCCCATTTACGAAAGCTTTGTTTTCATTTTTTCCTTTTTTTTTCTCACTTTTTTTTTTTTTTCGGCACCGGAGATCGAGCTCACAACCTCACGTAAGCTGCTGAGCCAAACTCCTGGCCCTTTTTTCTCACTTTTCAAACTTTTCCTTTCACCTTCCCCCCTTCCTTTTTCCCCTCCCATTTGAGCAATTTTTTTCCTATTTCACCATACTTAGTATACATTTTAGTCCTTATTTATACTTCGGAAAGTAAAAGTTTTAAAATCTCAATTTCCATGGCTTCTTTCTACCTAGCTTTTTTTTTTTTCTGTCCTACCTTAGTATGAAAATAATACATTTATGAGACAGTTCTTCTAACAAATATAAAAGTGAAAATGCATTACTTGAAACAGCTTTAATAGTAAGAGCATAACACTGGGTCCAGTGAACCCATCCCTTACTTTTCTACTGTAAATTTGTACTTTAGCATACTAGTACCTGGCAGTGGATCTTAGTACCTTTCCCTGCGGGACTCAGGGAGCAATCTATGTGTTTAGCCACTTGGTATGACGAAGCCATGTGTGTACATGTGCAAAAGTCACGAAACAGGATTTTTTACCCACTTTGATTTTTTTTTTTTTTTTTTTTTTTTTTTTTTTTTGCGGCACCAGGGATTGAACTCACAATCCTACACCTGTCAGACAGGCACTTAAGTCACTGAGCCAAACTCCTGGCCCTAGTTTTTGGAGGCAGGGTCGCACTGTGTAGCCCAAGCCGGCCTTGAACTCACAACATTCCTCCTACCTCAGCCTCCCGAGTGCTGGGATTAAAGACGTGCACCACCATGTCCGGCTTTTTATCCACTTTTTGCTTGGGCTAACTGGTTTTGTCTGTGTTCAGCTGAGCATCACAGAGGGCTCAATAGACCCACACCACTCTGGGATTTGGTTAAAAAAAAAAAGTTTTCTTTTGATTTTTCTGGTATAAGAAGTCCAATTCAGTAAAATGTCACATGAAAAACCAGGTTTGCAAGTTTTGGAGGTCAAAAGTGAATCATCAGATTATTCATGCATGGATAATGAAGATGATTCATTATGGCAAAATACATGTTTTCATAACAGAAGAGTGGTGTGGGTGCATCATAATGATGATGGTGACGTTGACATTGACCAGAGTTCCTGTGGGCCAGAGTCCTTGTGACAGTAAAATGGTGCAAGAATCGACTGATACAGACACAGGAAATGCAGACCTTCTTGATGCAGATGATGAAGAAGACAGCAATGTGAGTACATATTTAACTAGTGGGAAATGTTCCAAAATGGCCACACAGCCAAATGGATTCAATATTAGAAGTAGGTCCAAAAATACGGTGATGGTCTTGGCAGGGGTGAAAGGTATTGGACAGAATGCCAGCACTGCCATTCATTGTTGGAAATTGTGACAAAGTGCTACGAGATGCTGTGAATACACAAAAGCTGAAATGCAAGTAAAACATTCTGTATGCACCAATAGCCATATTCAAAAACATATTATGGCACTCCACTAGCTGAACTGAAAGCATTCATAGGTCTGCCATACTTAGCAAGGAATTCTCATGGTAATCACAGGAATGTCAGATACTTTTGGGAAAGCAGTGGGTCAAAATATGGCATAACAATTTATGCCCTTGTAGATGCAAAGACTTACTATGCTTTCAGTTTAGACATTTATCCTGAAACTCAGCTATCAGATCCTTATTTGTATAGTCATAAACTGAATGATGTTATAAACAGACTTGTTGCTCCCGTCTACCCCCCGAAAAAAAAAAAAAAAACAGAGTGTGACACTTGACAATTGGTTTATCAGTTTCCAATTGATGTTACATTTGCTAACAGAGCACAAATTGACCAGTGTAGAACTATATGCAGGAACAAAGCAGAAATTCCAAATAAAATATTGCAATTTTTTTTCTTTGTCTTTTTGAGATAGGGTTTCACTGTGCAGTTCATGCTGGTGTTGAACTCACTTGGTAGCCCCAGATGGGCCTCAACTCAGTGTTTCTCCTGCCTCAGCCTCCTAAGTGCTGGGATTACAGGCATGCACCGCAACATTGCAGTTTCAAAACAGGAAATTAGTACTATCTTTGGATTTCAGAAAGGTGTAACATTGGCCTCTTAAATGGCAAACAAAAACAAACTGGTACTGCTGGCATCAACATTGTATCACAACAGGGGAATATTGATAAAGGTGCCTCAACAAAAGGGAAGCCTGAGATGGAAACTTTCTAGAACAAAACCAAAGGTGGAGTAGATATTGTTTATGAGTTATACAGCAACTATGATGTCACTTGAAACACAAAATATTGACCAGTGGTTGTGTTTTACTTGTTCCTAAACATACGTATAGTTTGTGCATAAATAGTTTGTTAGTTTACAAAGAAAATAAGAAGTGCAAAATACCATGGAGAAATTTTCTTAGAGAATTGGGACTGGAGCTCATAAGTGATCGTTTGCAGCAGAGGAAAAACAAAATGTTTCTGCCCAGGAAACTAAGCAAAAAAAAAAAAAAAAAATTGTGGAGCACACTGATGAGCTGACTGGTGAAGAGGCAGGTGCAGCATCCCAAGGACTTACTGTGACAAAAACCAAAAGGATGTCAACTGTGCCATACAAGAAAGGACAGAGAAACAAAACATACGTCCCATCACTATAAGTGATACTTGTATATGAAACATGCCGTTATCATGTGTGAAGACTTCCATCTGTGAAGACGGCCTTGGGTGTGACTGTTGAAGCAAAGCTTATATCTTTGGTAGACTTTTGTTTGTGGTTTATATTGTAGTTCACATTGGTTTTTATTTTAGATATTATCTTTTAGATTTTGTAGGCAAGTAAACAGCTGATGTGAAAATGTTGATGTTTATTCTAAGTACTCATTTTAAAAAAAAAAAAATTATTTTTATTTTTTATTTTGAAGAGAACAAACCGGAACAGAACAGAACAAAGCAGATCAGAACAATGCAAGCAACCCAGGACTTCAAAACAAGACAGCAGTAAATCAGCGGTGGCTACCATAATGTCTCTTGTTTTCTTTGAAATAGTTGTCCATACCTTCACACACAATAAATTCAAACAAAACAAAATAGTATAAAACCAATCAAAACAAAAGAATGAAATAGTTTGAAATAGTTGTCCATACCTTCACACACAATAAATTCAAACAAAACAAAATAGTATAAAACCAAATAGTATAAAACCAATCAAAACAAAAGAATGAAAGCATTATGGGCCTTCAAAACCAGACAATAGGAAATCAACAATGGCTACCATAATGTCTCTTGTTTTCTTCAAAATAGCCATCCATACCGTCACACATACTGAAATCGAATAATAGAAAACAGACTAAAACCAATCAAAACAAAGAACAAAAGCATTACTGGACTTCAAAACAAGATGATAGGAAATCAGCAGTGGCTACCATAATGTCTCGTTTTCTTCAAAGTAGCTGTACATACCATCACACATAATACAATCAATTCTTGTAAACTCTTTAGGAGAAGTTCTAGGCATGTATAAGCCTATACATGTACATCTATCATTTCTGTGTTAGAGGGAAAAACAAAACAAATACAAGAAAATCAAGAAACAAAAGAGACAAATAACAATAACAAAGAACCCAAAACAATAACAGTATAGGCTTCTTATTATATTTTTGCTATTTTATTTTATTGATATCTTGTTTCTCTGCTAAGTGCATGTTGTACAATTTAGGAGGAAGGTCCTGACAAACAGAAAGAGAAGAGAGGTGGCAAGAATGGCCTGCTATATAGGAAAGCTAAACAAATACTTTTGGTATAAGTGAAACATGCGTGGAACATGCAGTTGTCATGCGTGAAGAATGCTTTGGATATGACACTTGAAACACAGATTATTTTCGTTGTAGAGTTCTACTGGTATTTTCATCTTAGTTCACATAGGGATTTATTTCTGATGTTATCTTTTAGGTTTTGTATGCATGCCCACAGCTGGTTGGAAAATGTTGATGTTTGTTCTAAATGTACAATACATGTTAAGAGTTTAATACTATGTTTTACTGATATTTTATGTTTTGTTAGCTGCACATTGTATAATGTAAAAAATAGCCTGAACAAACAGCAAGACCACTGAGTTGCGAACCTGTCCTACAAAAAGGCCAGAAAAGCAAAACACTTGTGCTATAATTGTAAGCGATACGTGCATATTGAATGTGCTGTTGTCATGTGTGCAGGCTTCCTTGGGTGTGATAAATGAAGTAAAGATCTTTGTTGTATGTGTGTGAAGTGTCATTGGTACTTTCATTGTAGTTCGTGTAAGAATTTATGTTCTTTTTTAAGGCTTTATTTACCAAAATTTTGATGTTGAAAATTTTTATACTTTTTTATAAATATTAAAAATTCAGTACTTTATCTTTGTGATTTTTTTCTTGTCAAGTAGTCATTGTTTAATAAAATTCATAAAATTAAAAATAATTCAATGGAAATATTCTGAATAGTAAGTATGTCTGATAGACCCATGTTTCTGTGCCTGTGTGACAAAATTCGTGTTATGCTGATTAAGTTAAACGTTGGCAAAACCTGTTGGAGCATAAATGTGGGCTAAAAAATCTCATTTTGCCAGTTTTGCACACATGCACACACCTTGCTGTTCATCATAACTACATATAATTCCATTTCACATCTACATATAGTCATTCAAGTTATATTGGCTTTGTCATTTACAATCAAGAAAAAATCTTTGGGTTGAGAATGCAGCTTAATGGGAGAGCACTTCCTGGCATATGCAAGGCTGTAGTTCAACCCCCAGCACTGAAAAAAAGTTACTCTGCCATCAAGATAATAAGATAAAATCATCTACCATCTAATAATACATTCTGTTCACTCTCCAGAATTGGCTTTCGCAGTTAAATTCTCATAATGGAAACCTTGGAAAGGTTCTTTAAGTAGCAAAATATTTGTTCTATCTTATGGTTCTTTTCAGTGAGTGAAAATTTTTGGCAGTATGCTCATCTCTGTTACATAGTATCTTTATGGATAGCTGATTCCTTAATGTCAGAGTGAACAAGTTGTGGTTTTGGAACACTGAGCATATTAAATATAAGTTATCTCATAGGTACTGTTTTGTGAATCCAGTAGGAAGGTCAAATGAATAAGTGTACCAAAACTGGCTGCATGAGGATGGCAGAATACTTTCTGCTCTCCAGTTTCAGTGCACAGTTTCAGTTGTCTGTGGTACATCCTTCATACTTCACAGGGGATCCCATGTTGGGAGCTAAGTTTTAGAATTCCATGGCTTTCTCAACTTTTATAGGATAGAAGTATTCCATCGGTCTTAGGAGCCGAAAAATTGGATTTGGATCCCATTGTTTACCTTTTTTTTTTTTTTAAACAAAAAAGTGCAGAATTTGCCCACTGATATTCCAGTCCACTTTCTCTTAAACTATGAAAATAGTTTGTATGAAGTTAATTCTCCTTTTAAATGTATTGCCTTCTCCAAGCATTTATCCCAAAGAGCTCCATTTCTTAGCAGTACCAGGTTTTTTTCCCCTGTGAATGGTAGGTTTAAAAAATTTCTTTAATTTCTTTGCTACATATTGTAGAGAAGCACGTTTTAAACTAATTTAATCACTATGGAAATCATACCAGTGTGTAGATTTCTCAAAAAACTGAAACTAGAAATTCCATTTGACCCAGCTCTTTCCCTTCTAGGTATCTTCTCAAAAGAGTTAAAGAGATCACATTACAGTGATCCTTGCATACCCATGTTTACAGCAGTACAATGCATAGTAGCTAAATCTTGGAAGCAAGGGCTGGGAGTGTGGCTCAGTGGCTTAAGCGCCTGTCTAGTAGGTGCGAGGTTGTGAGTTTGATCCCCGGTGCCGCAAAAAAAAAAAAAAAAAAAAAAAAAAAAAAAAAAAAAAAAAAAAAAAAAAAAAACAACAACAAAAAAAAAACCAAGTAAATCTTGGAAGCAGCCCATGTGTCCATCCACAGATGAAATATTTTTAAAAATGTGGTTTTTATATATAATGGAGTACTACTCTGCCATAAAGAAAGGTAAACTTCTGTCATTTGTAGGAAAACGGATGCACCTTAAGACCATAACGTTAAGTGAAGTAAATCAGACACATAAGCTTAAATATAATATGGTTTCTCTTATATAAGAAACCTAGAGTAAAAATAAAGAGCAAGTAAGAGATAGATAATAGGAATTAAGGAGATAGGTGGTTCTCAAAAGGGAAAGGGATCAAGAGATGGGTGGAGAGTGAAAGGAGGGAAGGGCTAAGAAATGAAAACAAGGATTGAGGTGTGTTATATCCATGTACCAACTCCACAAAAGGAATGTAAACTGTGTCCTACAAACACGTACAAAAGAAAGTGGGTGGGTAGAGGAAGGAGAGAAAGGAAATGGGACGAAGATGGGAATTAAGATGTGTTATCAACATTTACCAGCTCCTTACCAGGAATACAAACATTATGTACTAAACACATGTACTAATACAGTAAAATAAATAAATATGTGTTCTTCATGGAGACTATAGTAATTAGCTTATAAATCTGTATGGCCACCATAATTTGGTTTCTTGTGTAATTTGTGCTAATTTTTTATATGTATATTTATGTAATTATTAACAAGTGGTTGATGAGCATCTAAGTGAAGAAATACAAGTTCTCTGATGCTACCATGGATTCACTAAAACCAATTTATGCCACATTCACCTCTCTTCTTTGAAAGGTTTAATAAATTGATAGATCATGGAAATGCAAAAAGCAAACCTAAGCCAAAACTCATCAGAACATTAGTCCATATTTTGTAGTATTTTTGAAGGCCAGATTAAAAAATATGAACTAAGTGCTAATATAATTAAGTGGATTAATATTAATGAATCAGTGGAGGAACTTTGTTACACATCCAAGATTTTCTGTTGAGAACTCTTTGATAAGCATTTTTACTAATTTTTTCAGAGAAAGCCTTCTATAGAAGGCATGCTTATTGATTTTATGAATGACACTGTAGGAAGGGTAATAAATTCTTTTGATGACATAAGGAGATGATAGAAAAGGCAATAGTCATAACTGTATGATAACATTAAGTAGATGTAAAAATAAGGCTTTTGCACATGGAGGAGACAAAAACAAAAAAAAAAATATGGAAATTGCCCAGGATATGAGAGGGTTGGCTTAACTGTTGCAGGTATAAAAATGGCATAGCTGTTAAACAGATAAAAAGTGCATTGTTCTTCAGTCCTGTTTGGTACTGAACAAGTATAAGCCAGTATGATCTTAGATTGGCTGTGTTACCAGAAGTCTAGAGACAGCCTTTAGCAAGTGAGGCTTCCATCCTACCCTGTAGCTTCTACTTTGGCAGGAGAATCTGGTTTGGAATCCTTGAGATACACAAGTAGACGGAGCCTACAAATTGTATCAAGAAAGACAAAACAACTACAATGTTGTAGTTCTTTTGGAAATATCTACAATTTTGCTTTCACATGTAGGTTTCTTTTCCTTCCATTGTTTTGTTTTATGGTAAGGGTCTAGTTTATCTTTTGTGTGAAAAATTATCCCAGTTTCTTTTATTGAATAGTCTATTTCTCCCTTCAATCTGTAGTTTCACTGTGCAATATCAATTTTCTTTTTATGCACTTGACTGTGAGTTCTCTATTCTGTTGCATTGATATATTTGTCTACCCTGTGCTGGTATCGTGATATTTTAATTATTTCTCTATTTTCTTCAAAACTGTCTTGGTAATCTGTGTCTTTTTATGTGAACTTTAGAGTGACTTCAATTTTAATAAAATCCCATTGTAAATCAGGTGTGGTGATGCATTCCTGTAATCCCAACCCTTGAGAGACTGAGACAGGAGGATCACCAGGAGTTGAAGGCCAGCCTGAACTACATAGTGAGACACTGTCAAAAGACAAACAAACAAAAAACAAAACAAAATCCACTGTAGGATTTTTATTTTAATTGCATTGATTTTTTTAATGGAGAAATTTGAGGAAAATTAATAAAGGTTATTTCAGGTATTTGTGAATATATTTCTCTGCTTATGTACCAGGGATATCTTATTGCTGATGAACTGTGTGTTGTCACTCTAGTTGTTTTAAAAATATTTGTAGGGTACCTTGATATTCTGTAGTTTCACTTATTTATGTTTATCTTGATTGGCCCTGACACCAACCATTGCATTTTCTGTTTTATAGCTATTTTTTAAAAATCTTTTTGAGTATTCTAAACTTTTTAGGGTCATTTTTTGATCATTTTCATTTTGTCTTGAGTAAATTTATCTCCCAGTGCAGTGGTTGATATTGGTAATATGTTGTTAATTTTCTTCATCTATATTGGAATTTTGCAGTTTAACTGGAATGAGAAGTGTTAATAATCTCACTGCACCTTTTCCTTCCTGAAAGTTTTGTGGTTGCTCCTTCTGGATCTGTTACTCAGGATTCCTGACCATCTTGAAGATGGCAATAGTACCACATCCAACCATTATGATAGCAAGCGACTGACTTCAATCTTGGTTTCTCTTGCTTCTTTTAGTGTATAGCTTTATGTAATGCTTTTTTGAGTTTCATTTCTGGAGTTCTGGCCACTCATTGGCTTTAAGCAGTGAACCTGGCCTTAGTTCTTTGCCTTAAGTGAGGCACTTTTAATTCTCATTGAACTGCAGAAGCTAAATTCCTGGCCCTCTTTGCTTGCCTCTAGACATGAAGCCCATTAGACTATTCTCATTGCTTCCTGTTTCTCTTCCATTTATAATCTTTGAAAATATTTTTAGTAAAATTTTACGATGTATTTCACATAAATTAGTGCCATTTTTCTTGGCTATGGGTATGGCATATGTGGTATAGTAAGAGGCCTAACTCAGCATCTGTTTCAGTCTTCTCCTATTGTGCCTTCCTACATTACAGGCACTGGGAAGTGAAAAATAGCATCTAGGGACATCTAGAGTTCCTGCAGAGATTCAATTTCATTAATCATATTTACTTCCATGAAACTTGAATTTGGAGCTGAGTTGGTGGGGGAAGGGTGGTAGGACATATACGGCCATTTTGCTGGTGCTACCCAGGGCTTGATGTTTGCTGCTGGGTGTTGTCCTCAGGTTGCAACCCTGGACTGTGTTCTCCAGAACAACAATTCTGGCAGCAACTTCATGATCTCTAATTGGAGCTACAACCCTTGTTCTCAGAACGATCAATCAGTGTGGGGGTACCTAATTTCTGGACTGTGGCTAGGCAGTTGTGTTGCTGTAGCCAATAGTTGGCACATGGAACTGCCTTGCTTCCTAAGCTTTCTGATAATGGCAGCAATGACAGTTCCCTTGGCAAGCCTGCTCTGTGTGGATTCTGGGACTCATTCCTCAGGGCCCACTATAAAACCTCCTCACCCAGCCCTTCCTATAATTTTGCTAGCAGCTAAGTGTTAGCACCAACCAAATTGTATTCTGTTTCAAATACTCAAAGTTTAAAAAAATACCTTCAACTATAATACAGAAGAAATTATTTTGCTTTTTAAATTTTTACTTAATTTTTATCCATTTGTGTTATGTCACTGGTGAGAGAGAGAGGGAGAGAGAGAGAGAGAGGACTTCAAAGTATGAACCTGTACTGTATAGCAGTCTTACTAAGAACTCTGTCATATTGTTTTTCAATTTCAAATAATTCTCTTTCTGTTCTTGACCTATAAGACCACTATTGATTTGCATAGTTGAGCCATAACAATATAAAACTAAAGTATCATTTGTTACCCTGGAAGGAGAAAAAAGAGTGTATATTTAAGATTCAGTGTAAACTAATTGGTGTAAGGAAATGTAGAAGATGTAATGCATTTTTCTCCTTTGGCAAGGTAATGAAAAGGTGTGCTCTTTGAAGACTGTGATGAATTAATATGATGAAGAGTAGAAAATAAGGGCCGGGAGTTTGGATCAGTGCCTTAAGGGCCTGCCCTGGCAGGCGCGAGGTTGCGAGTTCAATCCCCGGTGCCGCAAAAAAAAAAAAAAAAAAAAAAAAGAGTAGAAAATACACACTAGCTACAAAGAATTTTTTCTTCTCTTTTTACACATTTTATATTTTATCATAGTTGGTTTGCTAGATGTTATACTTAATAAATAAAGTTCTTCTCTAGAGTTTGTAGAATGAAAATACTCTAATAGCCATGTTTGTGAAAGGATATCTAACATGCTGTTTTCATTAAAATGTTATTTGTATCTGATAAAAAATGTTCTGTTTCATAATTTTCCTGGTGAGACTTGTCATCACTCTAATCTTACCTGTATTGAATTTATATTTTAAGTACTATTATGAATATTGTTCAGGAACTAAACAGAAATATCCTGGCTGGGTGTGGTGGCACTCGCCTATAATTCCAGCACTTGGGAGGCTGAGGCAAGAGGATCGCCATGAGTTGGAGGCCAGCCTGGGCTACATAGAGACCTCAAAGTGAGCCTGAACTACATAGCAAGACCCTGTCTCAAAAAAGAAAAAAAAAAAAAAAAACCTGAACATTTTATGCCTCATCTACAAACTTGTCCCATTTCCTTTTGTTTGCAGTTAAAAACTTATGCCAGAAACACAACACAGAAATTACAATATGGTGAAATAAGAAAAATTAGACAGTAGAAATGTGTCTACATTATAATTATGACCAAAAAATCTGGTATGCGTAAGAATAAGGACTGGAAAGGAATATGAAAAAACTGGAAATTGCTAATACTTTCTATAGAAGAAATAAAATCATTTGGGCTTCTTTTGTTTGTAGTGGGCTCATTTTAACACCTAATTTTTGAAGTCCACCTTTCCTTTCCTCCATTGAGAAAACATTTATCTCTAGGCTTCTGGCACTGTTCTTGTTTGTAAGCTGTAAAAAATTATTAGGATGAGCAACACGTCCATATATCATTAAGCACTATGAGCATCTCTGTCCTCACCCAGCAAGTGTCCTAGCTAGGTACTTATCCCTGCATTGTCTCTTCTGCAGTAACCAGATGATGCTCTTGAAGCATAAGTTAATCATGTGTCTGCTCTGTTCTAATGCTGGGAAGATTTCTGTCCCTGCCAGTATAAAACCCTGCAGGTTCTCCAGCTTCTATCTTTGGATCATCTTTCCTGACTTATTTCTTACTGCTCTTTACCTTTTCTATTCCAGCTTTGTTAGCCTCTAGCTATTTTTTTAATCATTCCCTTTTTATATATCTCAGAAGAGCGCTTATTATTTTCCTCCATATTTTTTCTTGTTATTTTTTTTACAAACAGAAATGATACATAGTTTCAAAATAGTAGGAAATTAACACTGATTAATATATTGCACATTATTATTTTAGAAATTGTTCACATTACAAATTTTAGGCACAAAAAATGATCAGACAATCAAACAGTGAAAGCACAAACTGTTCTTTTGAATGAACTAACAGAGATAAGTAGTATAGCTATCTATCTTGTATATATTTACATATATATATATATATGTATACTTCTATACATAGAATCTCTTCCCTTCTTCCTTCTCGCCTCCATATTTTTTTAAGAGACATATCACATTTTTGGCCCTCTAGATAATCCTTTTATAAGTATTTTCCAGTTTTTGCATCATTCACTTTAGCCAGGTGATTTATTTTCTTCTGTCTATTGAACTCATCTTTTTAAAATTCAGATATTAGAGTTTCTTGACTGTCCACATCGGCTTACTTAGATAGAGATCTTTCCCTTTTTTACCTCTTTTTTTGTGATTGTGTATTTAACAGTTTGATTTTTTTCAGCCTTTTTAGGACTTGATTTTTTAGAAAATTTTATTTTTACGATCTCTGGGTATTGGCTTGCATTTGCTTTTTTCTGAATTTAAAAAACTCTACTTTCTTAAATTTTTAACATACATGTTTGGTGCATTAACTTTCCATCACCATGACAAAAATAGCTGAGATAAAAAGCTTAAAGGAGAAAAGGTTTATTTGGGCTAACAGTTTTCAGAGGTTTTAGTCCAAGGTCAGCTAGGTCCATTGGTTTTAGGACTGTGGTGAGGCAGAAGCATTACAGTGGAAGGATATGGCAGAGGAAAGCTGTTCACTCGTGACAGAGACCGCTAGAGAGAAGAAGACTAGGGGTACAATATACTTTTCAAGGTCTCACCCCATGACCTACTCTCTTCAACTAATCCCTACTTCCTAACAGCCTTTTCCCCTATGAACTGAACAGTGTATTAATCCATTAATGAGGCTAGAGTCCTTGTGATCCAATCACTTCCCAAAAATCCCATTAGCTTTCAACCAAATCCTCAATGCAATGAGACTTTGGGGGAATTTTTAGATCCTAACTATAACATCGGGTATAAACAGTGCTAGGTGTGCAGGGGTGTGGGGGTGGTGCTGGAGAGCGGATCCAAGGCCTTCTCATTGAGCTACATCCTCAGCCCTTAAAAAAAATTTCTTTTTAAATTTGGAGATAGGGTCTTGGTAAGTCACTAAGCTGCCCAGTCTGGCCTTGAATTTACTATCCTCCTGCCTGAACCACCCAGAATGCTGGAGTTATTGGTATGTGCCACTGCAACCAGCATAATTATGTGAAATTAAGTATTTGAATTTTATATAGACTTCTTTTTCTGAAGTTTTTATTTTCGTCTTACCACTTTGAAGTGTACAGTTCAGGGGTACTAAATACATTCTTAATGTTGTGAAACCATCATTGCCATTTGTCTTCATAGCTGTTACAACAGATTATGTAAAGCTGAAACCATACCCGTTAAATAATAATTGAACATTTTAACCTCTCCTCCGTCTCTTGCAACCACCATTAGTCTACTGTCTATTTGATTTTGATTATTCTAAGTACCTCATATCATAGTAATACTGTGTAGTATTTTTTGAGACTAGTTTATTTCATTGAGTATAATGTCCAGGTTCACTTATGTTGTAGCATATGTCAGAATTTCCTTCTTTTTTAAAGGCTGGATAATCTGTTGGATGTATCTGTTGTGGTTTGCTTATCCATTCACCTGTTGATGGACATTTGGGTTGCTGCCATGTTTTAGCTGCTGTGAATAATGCTGTTATGAATATGAGTGTATAGGTATCTCTTGGAGATTTTGTTTAGTTGTTTTGGGTACATGCCTAGAAGTAGAGTTGCTGGACAATAATGGTAATCCTATTTTTAATTTTTTGAGTAATTGCTATACTGTTTTCCACAGTGGCTGTACCATTTTACATTCCCACCAACAGTGTACAATGGCTCCAGTGTTTCTGAATCTTTGCCAACACTTATTCTTTTCTGATTGTTTGGTACTAGCCACCTTAATGAGTCTGAGGGGTTATCTCGTTGTAATTTTGTTTTGCATTTCCTTATTGATTGGTTATGTTGGCCATCTTTTTATGCACTTATTGGCCTTTTATGTATCTTTGGAGAAAGATCAAGAGAATTACTTTTTAAAAATTATTTAATTTAATTTATTTGTCTTTTTGAGACAGTCTTGCTGTGTAGTTCAGGTTGGCTTTGAATTCATTATATAGCCCAGGCTGGCCTCAAACTCATGGTGATCCTCCTGCCTTGGCATCATGAGTGCTGGGAGTACAGGCATGTACCAACAGCCTGGCAAGAATTGCTTTTTAATACCCATTTGAAGCAAAGTGTGGAGCATCGTCTTGGCAGCAGTAAGGTTTGGAGACTTTGTGAATGGCAGTCAAGGATTTAATAAGCACATTTAGCTAGATCACTTTTTGGTTAGGTCTCTGAGATTAAGTTTATGTAACCATAAGGCTAAATTCTGGCTTGGTTAATATAGGTCTAATGTGCCAAAACTCAAAACATAACAAGTATTTTCTGGTAGTGATATTAATGTGAAGTCACTAACATAAAAACAATAATTTCTTTTTCATTCTTAAAAAAATATTATGCTAATGCATTTTCTTTTTGCTGGAGTCAAGGTTGTAAGTAAATCTGTAAAGCATCCTCTGCATTGAAGTTCTAACTATTGAAAAGTTACACAAAAGATGCTTTTAGGTATTCTTGGTGGGTTCATACAGCTGTAAACTAGGTGCTATCCTATAACCTGTATCAGCAACTTCTCAAGTTTTGGAGGAAATACATACTTTCTAAAGTGATAGGCCTTGTTGGGCCACATTCAGTGTCAGCTGAAGGAATGACAAGCGCAGAGCCCAATAAATTCAAGCAGTCCTCACTAAGCCTATTCCTAAATCACCTCAATACCCATTAAAGCCTGGGGCCATACAACCTTTTATGCCAACAACAGGAGACTTAATTGCTTAGAGATTAATTATTCCATGTGGTAGTCTATGTGGTCACCCTTCAGTCATTAACAGGATGGTTATTTCCAGTTTCCCAGTGGTTCCAAACCCTAATATTCTTGTAACAGGTTCCCCCAGATTCTAAATGGCTTACAGTGGTAACGGATGTTCAAGCCTTCTTGAGACCAGCTGACCCTGTTCGCTTTCGTGTGGAAGAATCAACAACAGATGTGGAGTCAGACCTCAGAGTTCGCTGTAGACCCCCTGTTTCTCTTGAGTCTTCCGCTATGACCAAAGCATCCTCCAGTTTCCCAGAGGTTGGATCCTCCTGAAATATGAGCTTGTTAATGATGGCAAACTGCATGAGATGTAGAGGCATACGCTTGTAATCTCAGTGCTCAGGAAGGCGAAGCAAGAGACTCTCAAGTTTAAGACCAACCTGGACTACGTAGTGAGGCCCTGCCTCAAAAAAATTAAGTGCTATCTATGAGAACCCTGGGTTCTATCCCCAGTACCACCCCTACACACAAAACTACAATGATGGAAAAACTACAATGTGGTACTTCTGCTAAAACAACCAGGGTTTCTTGAGTACTGATCTGCTTTTAACAAAAAGCAGTGAAAGGTTTTTCTTCGCCTTACAGGCCATGAGCCTAGGAGAAAGAATTTGTGTTTTATCAAGATACTTCCTTATGCTTTATGGTGTCTTTTGTGAAGGCTTTGATTACTTTTTTTTTCTATTTTTTTAAATTTTATTTCAAATATAGTGAAATCCAACAAAAGATAACAGAACAATCAAAACAAAGCAGTAGAACTGGCATAGAACTTCAAAGAGAGATACTATGAAAACAATAGCTACTATACTGTATCTTGTTACTTTCAGAATAGTTGACCATTCCATCAGGCATAGCAAAAACAAACCAAAAACAAAACACAATAAAAACAGGATGTGAAATGAAGAAAAAAGAAGAAAAAAAAAAGGAAACGAAAATTAAACAAAATTAAGCAAAGCAATGACATCAATATTGGGGCTTGAAGACAAGACAGAGGACAATCCCACCTGTTTGCCACACTAGAAAATGTCATCTACCCAAGAAATGCTGAGACTGCGGGCACCAGGTCTGCAAAACAATCCAACAATACAAGCAGTTAGTTGCTTTATGTACCCCAGTTGCCATGAACCCAGCAGGTCCTCCTAGCAAGCAGGATGCTCACGGGCGGGGGATGGGGGGATGTCCTTGATTCATAGCCCGCACCTCTTTCTCTCCCCCTGGAGTCCACACAGTCGCACAAACTCACCAGGGAGGGAGGCTAGCTTGTTTCTGGTTGCTGCCTCTTGCCCCAACATGGAGGATTCGTGGAAGACACGTAGTTCTCTCTCTGGGTTGTGCGCGATCCTGCAAACTCACCAGGGAGGCGGCTTTGATTACTTAATGGAAGTAAATCTCAATATTAAAAGAGTGAATTTCTTGTTGACAATTAGGTAACCTTCTTTATTTTCCTTTTGAAGTCTTTTAATTATCACTTTGGTTAGATAAATGATTATTTCACAGTGAAAAAATAAAGTGATAGGTTTATAAATTCTTAAACGGGGTCATAGCTCCAACAGATAATAACATGATGGAAAGATTTGCTATGGAGTCATTTTCTAGAATTTTAAGCAAGTTGCACTTGTCTTGGACTGCACTGGACATTACTTTTCTTCTTGGCTGTCCAGAGTCACCGAAGAACAGGTTTCCTTCTGTGGGGTATAAGCTAGGTGCCTCTTTTGTAACTATCCTAGGATGGTGGGACTGAGGCAAAAGGGAGTGTGGGTGGGGTTCTGAGGATGGGATCAAACCTACTTTGCCAGGCTAGAGAAGAAGGCTGCCAAGATAGTAGAGCAGTCCCAGTCTAATGGGCAAGTCCTGTTGCCTCCAGATTTTGAAAGGGATGCCAGTCTCTTGAGGCCTCACCTAGCACAGCAGCATAAATATAATAGTAGTAGCAACATACTAAAACAGGGTGGAGTTGAAGGAGAATTAGTGGTTCTGGTATTAGTGCAGTTCACCTGGAGGTAATACCATTGGCTGCAAGAATGAGGAATCTTATTAATCCCAGCAAGGTACAAGTCATCCCAGCATGTTTTAGAACTTGTGTGGGTAAGGGCAGTCAGTGAGTGATGTCTTAGTTGACATCATGAATATGGACACTGTGGAACTTTGATTGGTCTTCCCCAAGCTAGTATCCTATGGGGAACACCTGTTACAGAAGTTTGGTTCATTCATTTCTTGCCAGAAGTTAGGTATAGGAGGTCATTAACTCGGGGGACTGCTGCAAGTCAGAGCTGCTGCAGTAACCTTTCTGCTGGTAGAAGCACAGTGGCTTTGAAAAATTAGAAAGGGAAAGGTTCTACCTTCTGTTTTGGGATTTAATTAGGTCTGTATTTGGGGTGTGCATTTGAGTTCACCTGAAGTTTATCCTGTGGTTTCTCTTGGTGCCTTTAGAAATGACTTGAAGATGTTTTCTTTTTTCAAAGTTAATAAGATACTGAAATGGAAACTAAGTTTTAATATTTCTGGATACTTTAGAAAATCTCTGGGTTACTTTCACTTTTTGTTCATTTTAAATTAAAATTATCTTTGAGGTATGAATGACAGAGAAAAGACACAATTAGAGGAATTGCTGTCGCTTCTCCGTGGGTTCTGCAGAAACAGAACACAGTTGTTGCTGTAGTTCCACGGCCCTGAGGATAGTATCTGTGATACCTTTGTTTATTATATTTTTGGGACAATGATTCTTGCACATGTAGAATCTTACTTGCATTAAATCAAAATTGTCAGCTGTTAGGTTTATGAAATGTTTGTGAAATGTCTATGAAGTATGTAAAAACCAAGTTTTGACTTTGGAGGCAAGATTCTTTTTTAGCTAATAGGGCTCCCTCCCTCCTTACCTCCCTCCCTCCCTCTCCCCTTCTCCCTCTTTTGTGCTGGAGAGTGAATATTTAAGGCTTCATCCTAAGCACACTCTGTACCCTTGAGATACACCCAATCCCAGTAGAGTTTCTTGAATCAACTTTTTAAAGTTGCATATAAGTAAGGGTTCTCTTTGTTCATTTTAGATTGGGGAAAAATAAGAGCATCCTATACGTTTTTTTCTAATATAACTGACATTATGATCCTTAAGGGATATTTGGATTAAAATTAACCTGAAGGCTCTGTCTTTGTATTATTATATCTTTTAAAATAGGATTTGCCTGAGATTTTATGATGTAGAAATGTTATATGCCCAGTGCTGTTGACTTGAGACCTCCATTAATGTTCTGCTTTCAGCTGTTGTTTGGTTGATACTGCCTCTTTTCTTCACAGCTAACTCTTTATGTGTGTGTTCTATCCCCAGTGATTTTCAGAGATTTCTGATCACATTATTCTGTGTATGTTGCTCTTTTCCTTATTTTAGCTCCTCTAGTCTCCCTCTCTCCACCATTATCCAGATTTTTAAAATTCATCTTTGTTAATTACATTTGATTCCTATCATTCTCAGTGAAAAGGAAGAATGATGTTGGGGATGGTAGAAGATATCCTGGAGGTGGTCAGATCATTGCTTGTAGAATTTTTTTTTTTTTTTTAGGTTCGCATTGAATAAATGTGTTTTGCTTAGCTGAGCATATAGGTAGGAACACCCTAACCTATTGGATGATGAATCCCAATGTCAAAGTCATAGTGATTTATGCCTGATGTGTATCTTTTATTTTTATTTTTAGGTACTGGGAATTGAAGTCAGGACCTTGCACTTGTTAGGCAGGCTCCGTGCCACTGAGCTGCATCCCTAATCCTTCCTGGTAGACACCTTAATCAGCTTCATAATCCTGTTTCTTTTTAAGTGATTTTATTTTGTTGAAACTTAATTTCTTAACTTTGACATGTTTGTTTTTCTAGATATTGAACCCAGGGCTTACATTTGTTAGAGAAGGGCTGTACCATTGAACTACACCCCCAGTCCAGTATCTTAACTCTTGGATTATAAATAATGATGTAAAAATAGTTTTATCCATCTTGGAAAGTTTTTCAAAGTTTACCTTCTTTTCTCTAAAGAATCTTTGAAATGAGGCTGCTATTATTCCAGCTTTCAATACCAGTGAAATTTTACCTTTCCTTCCATGTTGGCACAGATACTCAGTAAATAATTAAATAATTAAAAATAGAAGTGTAAGGAAAAAGGGGAAAGGGTGGAAAGGCCAGATTTTTGCAGCTGCCTCCTTCATGCTACTAAAAGCTTGTTTTCTTAGAATGATATTGATATCTGGTGAGTTGTCTTTATCTTGAGCAATATCAAGGAAAAAGGGAGCAACAGCAATGAAGTTGAGATTGTTCAGTAGTTATGGAAATGGAGGGGGTTGGTTAGTACTTTTCAGTTTCTGAAATGAACACCTAAAGTTCTAGATTGAGATCTGAATATATCTTTAATGACTCTAAGAATAAAAAATTTTTAAATGAGTCTTTGTGAATCATGTCCTATTGTGTACTGTATGTAGAAATTGAACTTCTCTAGGTGTTGGTAAAAGTGGTCATTCACAAAGTAAACAGTTATTGGCTTCAAACAAGTACTTAAATAGGTATGTGTTACACAAGTACAGCAGTGCCCAGTGACTGATACAAGGAAAGTGTATTAGTTTAATTAGTTAACTCTCTGATGCCTGTACTGTTGCCCTTATGTCGAGTTACCTGGGAAACATTTGTGAAGAACACTGATTTACAAAGCAGTTTAAGTGATGGCAGGTTGGAAGATTCATTAGCTGAAAGTAGGAAGGGACACATAATGAATGAAAGAGGCAAGGCACACAGGCTGGTATAGTGAGTGAGGACTAGAGGTATTCTAATGAGGAAAGGGTCTACAAGAGACTAAAAAAAGATTAGGGTCATTGATATGTAGTGGTAGGAAACTCAGATTGAAGTTCAGTTGGTTCCCAGTCCATAGGATTGTGTGATGTTTCTCTAAAGGTTTGTGATAGGATCACTTCAGTATAGAGGAAGATAGCTAAGCATTGTCATTTAGATACCCACATTAATTAGGAACCACATGACACTGATTTAAACATCCAGGCCTATAGCATTTAGACTAGGCATACTTTGATATAGATCATACACAGACTTAGATTCTTTTAAAGATTTATTGTATTTTCCTTATGATTAATTTTTTTTAAAATGAAGCTTGATATAAAGTAATTCCTGTGGCAAAGAAGATGGTGAGATCTGAATTGGTAGAAACTAGCTCTTGTAGGGAAATGATCTATCTCAGATTTGCAACCTGAATTTCAAAACCATATTTGAAAGTCATTTGAAGCCATATTTCTTGAATTTTTGTTTTTTAAACTCCCTAAACTGGATTGTATCTTAATGAGATTTTGTCCAGCAAAATCATTGAAGTTGCTGATATGACATATTAGTTTTGTATACCATCTGAATACAACTCCTTAGGAATTTCTCCAAGTGAAAGGCAATTTATGGGACTTAGTGATAAGACTATTTACATGTTAAAAGGCTTTTTATTGCTTTTGAATATACTCAGGGAAAGCCAAGATGACCTGGGCTTGCTTATTGACATAGTGCTTCCCTGAATTCAGTGTCAGAATCTAGCAGATTGAATTCTAAACAATAGAAATGGTGTAGAATAGATCTTGATTAAAAAATGATAATGCAGAGTAGCCATCAGGGATGCTTCCCACTGGTAACCAGTTCAGGTCCTGAAGACAGCGACTGGCCCTGCCGCTGAGTGTGCTCCAGCCGCCATCTGGGGCACTTCCCACCCCAGGTAGCCAGCACAGGCTGGGAAAAACAGCAGCCAGCCCTGCACCAGCACACCCAGTGGCCACCATCGGATACTTGTAGCCAGCACTGGCCAGGAGAACCAAGCAGTTACGCTTTGGAGAAATTGTAGCCAACACAGGAAGTGCCCCACTACCCGCTTGTTTGGAAGAACCCAGAAAAATGTCAAGATGAAGAAGCAAAAGGCAGCCTCTGGACTCCAACCTATGCAGAGCAAATCCAGGAGATGTAAGAATGGAAGAAATCAGGAATCACACACCTAAAATTTTAGAAGTGATGGCAACTGAAGTAAAGCAACAACTTTATAAGGCTATAAAGGAAATTAGAACAGAAATACTATCTCAGATAAAAGAAGAAAACCTAATAAAAGAGTTGCTAAGCATCTCTAAAGAAGACATAGATTAAAAAAAATAGAGGCACCTAGGAAAATGAGGGAAAACATAAATGAACAGTATAAGAGAGATTTAGAGTAGATGAAACAGATTCAAAGAGAAATCCAGGAAATTAAAAACTCCATTGAAAGCCGGCAAAACCACTTGAAAGAAACTGAAGATAGACTTTCAGACCTTGAAGACAGGTGTGCAATTTATGATCATGAAAGGAAAGATCTCTTAAAAATAACAAGCAACCAGGAAATAACAATTCAACGGCTATAAGATGACACAAAGAAAAATAATTTAAGAATAACAGATGTTAATGAAGAGGCAGGGGTCAACACAAATGACATTAAAAACCTATTTACAGAAGTAATAGCAGAAAACTTCCCGAGCATGGGAAAATGACATGACATGCAGATAAGTGAGACATTTCGAACTCCAGCTAGCCATAACCAAAATAAATCTACATCTAGACATATAATAATCAAGATCCCAGAAATTCAGCACAAGAACAGAATATTGAAAGCTGTTAGAGAAAAGAAACAGATCACCTTTAAAGGAAAACCATTAGAATCACGACAGATTTCTTGACACAAACCATCAAGTCAAGAAGAGCTTGGAGTGAGGTATTCTTTTTTTTTTTCATCATTTTGAGACACAGTCTCATTCTGCAGTTCAAGCTGGCCTGCACTCACTATGTAGCCCAGGCTGGTCTCTAACTCACAACAATCCTCCTGCCTCAACCTCCTGAGTGCTGGTATTACAGGTGTGCACCACCACACCTAGCAGTATTTCAAGTCCTGAAAGAAAACAACTTCCAACCCAGACTGATGTACCCTGAAAAGCTATCTTTCAAAATTAATGGAGAAACAAGATACTTCCATGACAAAGAACAACGGAAGGAATTCATGACCGCCAAACCAACCCTACAGAGAATACTGAAGGACATTCTAGAGAGACATAAAGAAGATCACGGTTCCAGAAACAGTGGCAGAGGGGTATCACCAAATGGGGCAGACAGTTGAATGAAGAGGAAAAGTAGACAGCCAGCGACAGGAAAATAGCATGGCAGAGATGGGGCAGTGCATGTTGGCCATAACCATTAATGTAGATGGCCTCAATTTACTAATAAAAAGAAACACAGGCAGAGTGGATCAGGAGACAGGATCCACCGATATGCGCACATTTAACTCAAAAGGAAATTCATAGACTAAAAGTCAAAGGAGAAAAAACAATGCTCTACGTGACAGGGAACCAGAAAGACAGTAGGGGTAGCTTGCCTATCAACTGAAAAATGGCTAAGAAAGATAGGGCATTTTTATACAATGGAAAGCTACTCAGCTATAAAGATAGATAATCTTGAAGGTTTTGTAGGGAAATGGATACAACCTGAGATCATCCTCATGGGTGAAATAGTTCAGAGTCATGTGGATGAACATCGTGTTGTCTCCCTAGTATAAAAAACTGACGGAGTTAGTGGGATCCAAAATGCACAATAGATATTATGAAAGTGAAAGGCGAGGAAATATCTAAAAAGGGAAGGCAGTGACCATTGTTAATCTGTTGTCCTGTGTTGAAACCCTGTATTGTTTTTATTGTTCTGTTTAGTTTGGTTTTATTCTACTTTGTTTTGTTTGATTTTGTTATATTTGATGGCATGGGCAGCTATTTCAAAAAATAACAAAATGGTTATGGTAACCATTACTGATTTCCCATTATCTTGTTTTGAAGCCCTGTATTGCTTTACTTGTTTTCTTTTGATAGATTTTATTCTATTTTTTGTTTGATTTTATTATGTCTGATGGTATAAGCAGCTGCTCTGAAGATAACAATATGCATTATGGTAGCCACTGTTGTATTCCTGTTGTCTTGTTTTGAAGTCCTGTATTGCTTTCATTGTTTTGTTTTGATTCATTTTATTCTGTTCTGATTTGTTTGATTTTATTATGCCTGATGGTATGGACAGTTATTTTGAAGATAACAAGAGACATTATGGTAGCCATTATTGATTTCCTTTTATCTTGTTTTGAAGTCTTGTATCACATTCATTGTTTTGTTTTGATTGACTTTATTCTGTTTTCTTTCAGTTTTATTCTCTTCAAAATAAAAAATGATACTTCAGTTTTTAAGATTGATGAAAAAGTATGACTTTTATCATCTTCAATTCCTCTTTTTTCTTTAGAAGTAGGGAAAAGAGCTTTTACTTCATCTGAATGTCAAGTCAAAATTAGTATTTATCAAACCACCCTTCTGCCTTCTAACCTCTAAGAATTTCAAGAGCTCAGAAGTTATGGAAGTTTTATCCTCAATCCTAAGGCCCTGAGATAAAGAGATTTAAAAAATCAGAGGAACCTCAGCATGTAGAGAGAAATTGGACAAATCATATAACATCTAGCTTAATACTGCTGACAAGCATGAGGGCAATAATCAGAATTACTAGCCGGGCATGGTGGTGCACTCCTTTAATCCCAGCACTTGGGAAGCTGAGGTAGGAGGAGCATTGTGAGTTCGAGGCTGGCTTGGGCTGCAATGCAAGCGCAAGGCCAGCCTGAGCTACACAGTGCGACCCTGCCTCAAAAAACCAGGGCTGGGAGTTTGGCTCAGTGGCTTACACGCCTGTCAGGCAGGCGCGAAGTTGTGAGTTCAATCCCCGGTGCCGCCAAAAAAAAAAAAAAAAAAAAAAATCAGAATTACTGTGAAAATCAGTCATGTCAGATCACATCCTGTTTTGTCATAGAAGGACTCATGAACAAAGATGAAATAGCAAGTTATTCTTTGCAAAATTCAAGAAGCTTTCATTTTTGACTCATGACGTTCTCACTGACTCACAAACTAGGAAAACAGCTTTTTCATGAATAAAGCAACTTTACAAATAAAGAAATTCAATAAGGACAATTCTTTATTTATGCCTTTTAAATTAATTGCTTCCCCTGCCTCACTGGATATGTTTTTAATTGTTGTGTCCCAGTAACCTAGTTTTCATGATCATTTTTTGATGGCTAATTGAGTGGCTTCTAGTTTTTCACTATTTTAAATAGCACATCTAAGAACACCTTGATATAGATTAATTTTCTTCCTTCTTCCCTTCACCTTTCATGCCTTCTTTTCTCCCTCCTTTTCTAAGGTACTGAATATCTCCTTAGAGTCCTTGTATTGCCAGATGGAATTAATTGCTTCAAAAGCTTTTCAAGAGGATTGGATTTACTAATAATGTCACTAAGCAAAAGGATCAATCCAGTCAACATCATGTTGTTAGTTAAGCAATAGTACTTTAAAACTATTTTAATAAGCATTCTTTAATTTCTGTTTCTTTCTCATTTGTATTTTCTTTTTCAAAATTTATCTTTTTTCTCCTTGACCACAGATGAATGAATTTGAGGTGTTGCCTTTATATAATTGTATACTTTCTTTCACTTTTTTTTACAACAAACATCAGTTTTCTCAAACTGCTGGGTTTCTTTTTATATTTGTTACATTCCACTAAGCACATGTTTTTAGTTTTTTAGTCTATTTTTGCTCTGAGATAGTTTTTAATCATCAGAAAAGATTAGCTTTTGGTATCTTTTTGTTGTGTTTATTTGGGGATTTTTTTGGGTTTCGTTTGTTTGTTTGTTTGTTTGTTTTTGGTACTAGGGTTTGAACCCAGGTCCTTCCACTCACTAAGCAAGTGCTCTAGTACTGAGCTATGTCTCCAACCCTTTTAAACTTTATTTTGAAACAGATTCTTGCTAAGTTGACCAAGCTGGACTCAAATTTGTGATCTTCCTGCCTCAACTTCCAGAGCAACTGGGATTGCAGACGTAGGCAACGACACAGAATTTATTTCTTAAAGAAAAATATTCAGTCATGAAAATACAAAGATATATGAGGCAATATATGGATCCAAATTTTCTCTACTAATATTTACTTATCCAATAATTCCTAAATGATGATTCCTTGCCCTAACATTGAGTTGCAATTGATTTCTAGCTTGTTATATATTAGCATCAAATAAACATCTTTCGTATTCCTGGAGGGTCATTTCCCCTAAGCCTAATGCCATATCATTTTGATTAATGTTCACTATATGATTCTTGCCAACTAATTTTTATATTTACTTTATCAAGCTGATGATCACTGAAAATACAGAAGGAATTTAATTAGCATCACATTAAATTTACTTATTTTTATGATAGGATTGAACCTAAGGCCTCCTGCACACTAGGCAACCAGTCTACCACTGAGTTATATCCTCAGCTCTGAATTAAATTTATTTTTAATTTTAAGGTTTTATTATTGCAGTGCTTAATCTTATCTACTTGAAGCATAGCTTTTTAATTTGTTTTCCTTTACCATTAATGATTTGTCTCTTTCCTTAAATAAATTTTATCTTACATTTGGTTAAAATGTGTGAATATTTTCTTTTATTAATGGAATTTCAATTTTTCACTCTATCTTCTACTTATATGTCACTATAATTGAGGAATAAAATTTGAATAAATTTATTTTATATCCTACAATGAGTAGCAACTAGACTTTTCAATGGTCGTATGAGGAGCATTTAAAGAAAAAGAAACTGAAAGTAAATAAGATCCAAAAGTTCCAATAGATATAGTGAAAGGGAAAGAAACTGCTCAAAGGGAAATCATATTGTTTGATCAACTTTGCATGCTGTGTCTGGTAACCTAAGCAACTATTTTGAAGATAACAATATGTAATATAACAACCATTGCTAAATTTCTATCATCTTATTTTGAAATCCTGTATCACTATTTTTTGTTGTCGTTCTTGTTGTTTTTGTTTGTTTGCTTGCTTGATTGCTTTCTACTTTTTCTGTGCTTTTTTTTCCCTCAAAATAAATAAATAAATATTTTTTAAAAATTAGCCCTCAGACTTGCAGATACCATACTATCGAACTTACTGAGGAAAGGTCTGGAAGGATGAAACAAAGGAAAGGAATGAGAAATTTAAAGAAAAAAAAAGGCATTACAAATTTGACTATGCTATAGGAGGTAGGGAAGAGGTGGCAAAACTGGCTGGGGAAGTAACCCATGCCTGTAAATTACAAGGTCCCAGGACAGTGCCAGATAATTCCCAGAGCCCCATATGTAGAAATTTTTGCAGGCTCTCTGGAGATCTAGATGGCATAGAAGAGACAAGGCACCAGGAGGAGCCTGCTATCATGATTCCTCACAATAATCCAACCTGCATCTTTGGGACATAGGAGCATAAGACTGATTTTGTCATTAAGGCCCATAAACATAGTTCACTCAGACCCACAGTTGTCCTTTAGAATATTTCTATTGATGAATTATTTTAATTTTTTGAGTTTTATTATATTAAACTATGAGTACTTAACAGGAAAAAATATCACAAAATAAAATATTTAATTTTTAATGTTTATTGAGTATACAAAAAACATCAAAATTTTCAACACTTTCGTGTACTAAGTCTCAAAAAGAACAACACAAATTCTTTTACAAAAAAATAATCTTCAATTATCACATCCAAGGCAGCCTGCGCACATGACTACAGCACGTCCATACACACATATCATTTACACTGACAGCACATGTGTTTTGCTTTCCTGGCCTTTTCGTAGGACATACCTGACATCTCAGTGGTCTTGCTATTTTGTTAGGAGGTAAACCAATTGTTGAATTTCACATTTTGATTAGTTTGGGAGATGGGAGCAACAAGTCTATTCATGACATCATTTGGTTTATGACTATACTAATAAGGAACTGATGGCTGAGTGCCAGGATAAATGTCTAAATTGAAAGTATAGTAAGTCTTTGCATCTACAAAGACATAAATTGTTATGCCATGTTTTGACCCATCACTTTTACATAAGTCTCTTACATTCCTGTGATTACCATGAGAGTTCCTTGCTAAGTACAGCAGACCTGTAAATGCTTTCAGTTCAGCTAGTATGATGTTACAATAAATACATTTTTGAATATGGTTATTGGTACATATAGAATGTTTTACTTGCATGTCAGCTTTTATGTATTTCATTGCATCTTATAGCATTTTGTCTGTTACAGTTTCCAATACTGAATGGCAGTGCTGGCATTCTGTCCAATACCTTTCACCCCTGCTAAGACCCTCACTGTATTTTTGGGGTTCTAACATTGGGTCCTACCATTTAGTTGCATGGCCATTTTGCAACAGTTTTACTAGCCAAATATGTTCTCACTTTGCTGTTTTCTTTGTCATCTGAATCAAGGAGGTCTGTATTTCCTGCGTCCATATCAGTCAGTTCTTGCTCCATTTCACTGTCACAGGAACTTTGGCTCACATAGCCAATATCAAAGTTATCATCGTCATCATGATGAACCCACACCATTCTTCTGTTATGAAAGCATGTATTTTGCCATAGTCATGTTCATCATCCATGCATGGATAATCTGATGATTCATTTTTGACCTCCTCCAAAACTTGCAAGTCTGGTTTTTCATGTGTCATTTTACTGAATTGGGCTATTTATACCAGAAAAATCAAAAGGAAACTTTTTTTTTTACCAAATCCCAGAGTGGCATGGGTCAGTTGGACCCTCTGGGATGTTCAGTAAACACAGGCAAAACTAGTTAGATGGAGCATAAGGGGAGTAAAATCCTATTTTACTACTTCAACACACATGCACACACCTTGCTGTTCATCATACCAAGTGGGTAAACACATAGTTTGCTTCCTGTATCCCTCAGGAAAAAGTACTGAAATGCACAACTGGGTACTATTATGCTAAAGTACCAATTTATAGTGGAAAAGTAAGGGATGGGTTCAGTGAAACCAGCCTTATGTACCTGTTAGAGATGGAGGATACTTTTAGTTTTGCTTTTATCCTGTTTTCTCTTTGTTCAGCCCAAGTTCACTCTGCAAAAACTGTTTTTTCTCTTACCCCTTAACCTTGCACTTTTTTTTATATAACAAAAAAGAATGTGTAGGACATTAGAAAAACATTGACAAGAAACACAAATGTTATGAATGCTGTATTATTTTCAAAAGAACGATTCACAGTAAAGATGAAATCTGAAAATGCCCTTGTGAAAACTTTTCACTCAAAATTCTTTTTCTTCAACTGTCTTAATTTTTTATATACATACATAGATTTTCTTTCAGTTTGTCACACAAGTGCAACAATACAGTAGTTATATGCGTGTGACTTATTTAGTTCACTGAGAAGTATATTTTCAAGGCACATCCATTTAAGTATGAAAGTGTCTATTGTTCTTTATAGCTGAGTAGTGTTTCATTATATAGAAATACCACATTTTTTTGTCCATTCCTCAGTCAAAGGGCAATTAGGCTGTTTCAAGATCTGGCTAGTATGAACTGTACAGCTATAAACATAGGTGTACATATATCACTGTGGTATGATGTTTTTAATTCTTTTGGGAAGATACCCAGCAGGGGAATTGCTGTGTCAAATGGGACCTCCATGCCTAGCTTTTTGAAGAATCTCCACACTGACTTCCACAGTGGTTGCACCAGCCTGCATCCCCACCAACAGAGGAGAAGGGTTCCTTTTTCTCCACAGCCCCTCCAGCATTTGTTATTGGTTGACTTCTTATTACTAGCCATTCTTTGTGGGATGAGGTGGAATCTCAGTGTTGTTTTCATTTGCATCTCCCAAATGACCAGTGCTGTTGAACGTTTTTTCACGTGTTTATTTGCTGTTTGTACTTCTTCATCTGAGAAGTGTGTGTTCATCTCAGATGCCCATTTTTGGATTGGGTCTTTAAATCTAGGAGGACTGATTTTTTTAAGTTCTTTATATGTTCTAGATAGTAATCCTTTATCTGAGGAACAGGTGGCAAACATTTTCTCCCACATGATGGGTTGTCTCTTTACTCTGTTGGTGGTTTCTCTTGCTGTGCAAAAGCTTTTCAATAGGATGAGATCCCATTTGTTGACTCTGTGATAGTTCCTGTGCAGTCTGGCTTTTATTCATAAAGTCTTTGCCTACACCAATGTCTTCAAGAGTTTTACCTACTCTATCTTCCAGGAAATTTAATGTTTCTGTATTAATGTTGAGATCTTTAATCCATTCAGATTTTAACTTAGTACATGGTGAAAGATATGAGTCCAGTTTTAATCTTCAGCATGTGGAAAACCAGTTTTTTCAACACCATTTATTAAAGAGGCTACCTTTCTTCCAATGAATGTGTTTGGTACCTTTGTCAAAAATAAGGTAGCTTAGTGTGTCTGCAGTTGTTTCTGCATCTTCTAATCTATTCCATTGATCTTCAGGTCTGTTTTTATTGCCAGTACCACACTGTTTTTATCACAGTAACTTTATAGTATAATTTCAGGTCAGGAACTGTGATGTCACCTGTCTTGTCTTTGTTGCCCAGGATTGCCTTTGCTATTCTAGGTCTTTTCTGGTTCCAGATCAATTTTCAGATTGTTTTATCTAATTCTCTGAGGTGTGCTATTGAAATTTTGGTTGGGATTGCATTGAATCTATGTAACAGTTTTGGAAGTATGGCCATTTTCACTATATTGATTCTTCTACCCAAGAGTACGGGGTATCTCTCCGTTTTCTAATATCCTCTTCAGTCTCCCTTTTCAGAGTACTTTAGTTTTCAGTATAGAGGTCTTTTATATCTTTCATTAGATTGATTCCTAAGTATTTCATTTTTTTGGATGCTATCGTAAAAGGTATTGTTTCCCTGATTTCTCGCTCAGTGAGATTGTTATTTGTGTACAAGAGGCTATTGATTTTTGAGTATTGACTTTGTAACCAACTACATTACAAAATCTGCTTATTAAATCTAGAAGTCTTTTGGTGGAATTTTTGGGATCTTCTAGGTAGAGTGTCATCTGCAAATCATGATAGTTTAACTTCTTCCTTTCCTATCTTTATTCCTTTTATTTGTTTCTCTTGTCTAATTGCTCTGGCTAAAGTTTCCAGAACTATGTTGAATAAGAGTGGAGACAGTGGACATCCTTGTCTTGTTCCTGATTTTAGAGTGAAAGCTTTCAGTTTTTGTTTATTTAGTATGATGTTGGCTGTTGGTTTGTCATAGATGGCTTTTATCAGATTGAGATAGAGACCATCTATTCCAATTTTCTGTAGAGTTTTTATCATGAATGGGTGCTGGACTTCGTCAAAAGCTTTTTCTGCATCTATTGAGATAATCATATGATTTTTATCCTTGGCTCTGTTCATATGATGTATTACATTTATGGATTTACATATGTTGAACCATCCCTGCATCCCTGGGATGAATCCCACTTGATATGGTGTACAGTGTTTTTGATGATTTGCTACAGTCTGTTTGCCAGTATCTTATTGAGGATTTTTGCCTCAATGTTCATTAGGGAGATTGGCCTGTAATTCTCTTAGTTGGGTCCTTCTCTGGTTTTGGAATCAGAGTAATGCTTGCTTCCAGGAATAAATTTGGAAGTATTGCTTCCCTTTCAATTTCATTAAAGAGTTTGAGATGTAGTGGTGTTAGGTTTTCACTAAATGTCTTGTAGAATTCAGCAGTGAATCCATCAGGACCTGGGCTTTTCTTTGTTCATAGGTTTTTAATTACATCTTTGATTTCATTTATTGATATTGGGCTGTTTAGGATTTTTATATCTTCTTGATGCAGCTTTGGTAATTCATATGTATCTAGGAATTGGTCCATTTCTTCTGTATTTTCCATCTTATTAGAATACAAGTTTTCAAAGTAGGTATGGATGATTTTCTGGATTTCTACAGGGTTTGTTGTGATTTTACCTTTTTCATTCCTAAACGCATGGATTTGAATCTTTCATTTTTTTTTTGATAAGGTTGGTCAAGGGTTTGTCTATTTTATTTAATCTTTCAAAAAACCAACTCTTCAGTTCATTTATTCTTCGTATTTTTTTTTTAGTCTCCAGTGTGTTAATTTCTGCTCTGATCCTTATAATTTCCTCACTTGTATGAGCTTTTGGTTTAGCCTGCTCTTCTTTTTCTAGAAGTTTGATGTTCAACATTAAGTTGTTTACATGAGCTTGCTGTGTTTTCCTGATATGGGTATTTACTGCTATAAATTTCCCTCTTAAGACTGCTTTCATTGTATCCCACAAGTCCCGGTATGTTGTGTTGTCATTGTCATTCAACTGTAAAAATAGTCCAATTTCTTCTTGAATTTCATGTGTGACCCATTGATTGTTCATAGTGTGCTATTTTATTTCCATGTGTTGATGAAGTTCTTGTGGTTTCCTTTGGCATGGATTTCCAATTTCATTGCACTGTGGTCTGATAGTATGCATGGGATAATTTAAATTCCTTTACATTTACTTAAGCATGTTCTATAACCTTGCCCTTTTAAAATAAACATTTGGCACCATTTTTTGGCTTGTCTCATCCAATTCTTTATTTAAGCTAAAAGGACCTGAAATATGTTTAATTGGTGAGCCCTTTCTCTCCCTCCCTCCCTCCATCCCTCTCTGTCTCTGTCTCTGTCTCTGTCTCTATCTCTCTTTCTGTCTTTTGAGACAGGGTGCCCTTGAACTCACCGTGTAGCCCATGCTGTCCTTGGATTCATGGTAATCCTTGGACCGCAGCCTCTTGAGTGCTGGAATTACAGGTATGTGCCACCAGGTCTGGTGTAGGTGAGCTATTTTTTAAAAGAAATACTGGATAACATTTTGAGTCAGACAACCCACTGGGGTGTCCTGGTCATAATAATACTACATGTTATGACTTGTGTTTAGATGTTCCACAGCTTCATGCAGTCATAGATGGGGTTTTTCAGAAATGGCTGGATCTAGAGTGTGTTATGCTGAGATTGTTTCATGGTATAGTGCTAGGATCAATGGCAGTAGGATTAAGGGTGTGCTATCTACTTTAAGTAGGCTGGGTAAGATACAAGGTGTAGAAAGAGTTGTGGTCATCCCTTGCTTGCTCTACTACCTTCTGCTTGTCATGAACTGTTTTCTCCTCTTTGATGTCTATCATGCCACCCTGCCTTGGAGCCTGCTGAATATGAACTGAAACTTCTACAAGCTGTGAGCCAAAAAAACTTTCCCTGTATTAACTTTGGGCTTTGTGTATTGTCTCAACAGCAAGAAAAGTAACGTAAGACAGTGTGTTTAGACTAGTGATCATTAGTTAGCTTGCTTGCTTGCTTTTTTTCTTTCTTTCACTTTATTTATTTTGTCTTTCTGAAACAGGATTTCACTGTGGAGTTCAGGCTAACCTTGAAGTCACAGTGCTCCTCTTACCTCAGCTTCCTGAGTGCTGGGATTATAAGCCTGCTCCACTGTGCCCGACTTCATTGGTTTTAAAGATCAGTATTCCTGCACTAGTGTGGCAGTACTTACCTGGTGGCATTTCCTGCTTTATTAAAGTCCCCCAATTCTTTTTTTTTTTTTTACAGGGGTTCGAACTCACAACCTTCTGCTTTCTAGGCAGGCACTTGTGCCCCTGAGCTAAATCCCCAGCCCAAAATCCCCCAATTCTTTACCCGCTCTGTTCTCCATAGCTACCTCCTTGAAAGAAACCATCTACCTTTGCTATTTCATTTCCTTGGTATCTATGCCTTTCATTTCCAGTGGTATCTCTCCTGCCTCACCTCACCCAGTGCTCACTAGTGTCCTTAGTGATACTTCATCAGCCATTTTCCTAATTGACCTTTTGTACCTTTTGATACTTAACCACTTCCAGAAAAAGAATGTGCCTTTCTGTACATGGCATTCTCTTTCATCCTGATAAATGCCTCAGAACTCCTGTCTGCTCCTTATTCAATTATGTTTGGAGCTCAGTAAAACTGCACTTACCTTCAAAGCAGTTTTTTCCTACACATATTTAAGGTTCAAGTTTCCTATGATCTGATTTCACCTGCTTTGTTTTCTCTGAAAAATCCCCAAAGTTCATGATCTACTTAGTATTCTTCTTGCTTTCACTGAAAATTTGAGTTTATTCTTTTAAAGTGCTTTCTTTTGTCTGGTTGGATTTAGGATAGGCTGGGGTTTAGATACTGTATATGCAAAAGGTCCATTATCTCAACTCAGTCTTAGCTTTTATTATTTTACATCATTATACCTGTAACTTTGTATACATCACTGTTGTATGTATAACTGACTCAAATTGTTATGAAGTGCAGAGGAGAAAAGGAACTAAAAAAGGATCAAGATGTGATATGAACATGATTCAGTTCCCCATGATGAGTGTATTTATTATGTATCACAAATATGTAATAATAAAAGGAAAAATCAAACTGGGCAAAAATGAGATCTGAACATTATTTATAATTTTCTTTATTAGGAAGAAGCACATTCCAAATGCAAGTATATTAAAAATTATAATATATTAAGTTGGTTTTGCAAGTCATTCCCAGATTTAAAAGAATAAAATGTAATATGACATAAATGTCCAAGTAGTGCAGATTTCTCTTTCACAAAGATAAAAGTTAATGTTGATAACAAAATTTATTACTGGTTTATATTATACATAATACATGTATACAGTTTTGGTATATCTGTTTATGAGAAGAGTATATTGCAGTTCTGTAATTTGACTTAATGTTCTAGTATTTTGTGATTTTTAATATTATAAACACCTTTCAAACTTGCATAGCAGTTCAAACTGGTGAACTCCAGGCCAAATTCAGGCTAATGGAATGTTTTTGTTTAGTCCTCATAAGATTAGCTTACTCCATTTTTAAAAAATTGAATTTATTGTCAATGTTTAAAGGTCAAGCTATTTTAAAAAAGAGACCCTGACTTCCAGCTTCTCTTGAAAACTCAGATTTAACAACAATGAATCCACATTGCTTTATAAAAATAAATGACTAGAGCTGCATAGCGACTGCTGTTGTTAGCTGGTTCTTCACCATCATCATCATTCCCTGTTCTCTGAGCTAGACTGCTGTACTCGTATGGTGTTTTTCTCAATCCTATAGGCACTTGAGTATATGACCTCTTACAGTCTTTATAACTGTTACTTTAAATTAGTATAAAATATTCATGGAGCAAGTATACTAAAAAGTAGAGTAAGAGTAACTGATGTCAGTTTTCTTTTTTCTTTTTTCCAAGAACATATGTCAGAAAAAAAAGAACATACCTGGAAATCTGTGATGCTTGATTTTATGAACATACTTTTCCACACTGTTGTTATAATGTAGAAATATAGAGTCAAGAATGAAAAGTTACATGGCTCTTGATAAATATGCAGTGGTTTCTTAATAGAAATTGCTAATGTTGAAGTTAGAATGAGGAGTCAGTATACAAGTGAGAAGAAACGCTGGCTTTCCACCCACAGGGTCTCATAGTGTCCTTGTGGAGATCACATTATTTTAAATCTGTGAGGTTTTTTTCTGATCTTACTAGTAATGAAAAAGTGGCTTAGTGAACAGAAAATCATAAAAGAAACCAAGTAGTAGTTTTGAAAGAGTTTTCATTATATCTCGGTGAAAGCTGACATATTACTCTACCTTTAGAATACAGAGCATCTGACTGGAAATGCATGATATCTGCTTAATCAGTATCTATTTTCCTTGGACACTAGTAGGTATATGTTGCCAAATTTGTCTTCTTTGCAACTGCCTTTCTCTTTATAAAATATGCACTGTATTGCCATCTTTTGTTAACACATTCTTCACACAAATTTCAGTATCATTAGGCTATAGCTCTAAGCCATTTTTGCTGCGATACCTAGTCACCTTAGCAGACTTGGTACAGAAAAACTCAAATGACCATTTTATATGGGATAACTTTTATGGGTAGTAATTTCATCCATTATGTGTTTATCTTTTCTAGATTTGGTATGTAGTTTTGCCTTCCAAATTCTGGGTATACTTTGTTCTTATGTGTTCAGACTGGCATTTGTTGAAAGTTTCATAGTTCTTCACATAAAACTTGCATGTTATTTTATCTCATTCAGTTCCTGTATCAGTCATCTGAGAGGGTTATGATTCCCATTGTTAAAAATGGAGAAACTGATTTTAAAAATTATTAGAGTATTCAAATGACTTGTTCAGGGTCAAACTCTAGTAAGAAATGGGTTTAGAAATTAAATTGAAATTTTCTGAATTCAAGTCTGTGTTTTTAAAATAAGCAGTAGCCTGGGGTCCAGGACATCAGGCAGAGGCAGAGGGTGTGCTCAGTGGTCAAAATCTAGAAGGCAGCATGACCCATGTTTAGAAGGCATAGGTGCTCTGTGAGCCAACTGAGAAAGCAGAGTGTTCTAATTGGGTCTTAGTGGCATAGCACTTTCAAGAGGGGTTCTGCAGGATGTAGCTGTAGTCTGTAACTTGCAGAGTTCCACAAATTGGGTGCATTCTGATCCTGACTGGAGTGGCAAAAATTAAAAAGAGATTTTTCATAGAATCATTCTTCTAAGATCCTTCTCATCTGACTAAATGCAAAGATATTTACTAATGAGGCTTAACTTATCTATGAAACATTTTGATTTTAAAGAAAAATCAATGAGAGTAGTCAAAAGAGGATTCCCATCTTACTAAACTTTTTCTTAGTATTTTTCAAAGCATTGAAAAAGTTGAATTGTAAGTTTTAAAATAGTGAACTAAATGCTTAATGTAAAGAATTCTTATGTTCTTTTCAGGTTTTTATTCTCGTAAAATGATTTCTAGAAAAAGAATAGGAAGAACTTTTATGTAAAACTACTTGCATTACAAGTTCCTTGTAATTCCAATACATTGAAGCCTTGTAGCATAATGCCTTTCCTTTTTCTTTTTCTTTTTTTTTTTTTTTTTTTTTTTTTTTTTTTTTGGTGATTCTGGGGATTGCATATAGGGCCTTATGCATGCCAAGCAGGGCCTTTATCAGTGAGTTATATCCCCAGTCCCTGTAACTCTAAAATATAAAAATAAAATACACTTCTATCTCCAAGTTCTTATGACTTTGCTTTGTATGTGTGTGTGTGTGTGTATGTGTGTGTGTGTAAAGAGAGAAGAACTCAACAAATAATTTTTCTGGCTTACGGGTTTCCTTTTCTTCACCTTTAAAATATCAGTTGAAGTTATATATATCAGAATAGTTTTCATTTTCCTCAAATGACTGAAAATGGAGAAAGTACCAGAAGTAGCATCCTTTTCTCTAGAAACACGGTGCTTATTGCTCTGCTTCTTGAAAGGTTTCAGCTGAGTAAGAGCAAGTATTTTGGAGTTGAGAAAAAGTTGATATCTAGCTCTCCATTCCTAGTAACCTTGAAATTTAAAGAATCTAAGATAATCTTTCAAATTTATTGGTGTGTTTCATTTTCAATTTTTATTTTTTATTAGCACATCTTTGCAACACATGATGATTACATTCATCGTGGAGAGTTGGTATATGTAGATAACACATTTTATTCTTTTTTCATTTCCTTCTCTCCCCTCTCCTCCTCCTCTCCCCATTCTTCCATTTCTTGATGACCTTCCCATTAGCAAAAGATCAATCTCCCTACTTCCCATTATCTTTTATTTTGCTTTTTATTTATACTTCAGGTTTCTCATATAAGGGAAACCATGTGATATTTCAGCTTGTGTGTCTGATTTATTTCACTTAACATTATGGTCTCAAGGTATATCTACTTTCCTACAAATGACTCAAGTTTATCTTTATGGCAGAGTAATATTTCATTGTGTATAAATACCACTTTTTTATCTATTTATCTGTTGATGGACATATAGACCACTTCAGGATTTAGCTATTATGAATTATGTTGCCACAAACATGGATATTGGTGCATTCTAGCTGAATTAGTAGCTAGTCAATGTATATCTAAATCATAACTCCATTAATCTCCATTGCAGCAAAATCATCGTCTCAGTAGTTGAAAACAATGTAGAGATGGACGGTTGCTTTCCATAAAGCTAAAGTCAAGAGTAGATTTATAGAGAACATGTTTTAGTTAGTGCTGATAAGCACACCGTTATACTTTCTTTGTTTTTGTTTCTTGGAGACAAGGTCTCACTTATATAGTTTAGGCTGGTCTTAAATTCACTGTTGTAGCCCACACAGGCCTCAAACTTGCAGCAATCCTCCTGCCTCAGCCTTTTGAGTGCCTGGCTCTAGAAATCCTCTTTTTATCAGTCTTTTTGTAGTTTGAGAGTTACTGTTACAAAGGGATGCATACCCAGTCAGCATCCCAATGATACTGCTAGAAGCTGCAACAAAATGTTCTTAGGAACTGTTTATAAACAGGATGAGACTTGATGACCAAGAGGAAGCAAATTGATTAAGCCCTTGTAGAAGCAATTTATTACTCTGGAATACCTTTGGAAATTGCTGAAAATGCATGCTGGCAGGAAGCTTTTTAATTACCAAAACCACCAGATCATTTGCTTGGTTCTTTTAGAATCAGTGAAATATATGAGTGGGTAATGGAGTCTGTCCAAGAAAAAATGAGCTACGCATTGTGCTGGCACTGGCGCTGTTGCAGATGGAAGGCCAGATGTGCAGGGGCAATAACCAATCATCTGGTTTATATATATAGAAGCACAAATGGACATGTACATATGCGTGTTCTTCGTATGTATGTATACATGAGAGCTAAAATAAGAAAAGATTTTGTAATGCATGGGAAGACCTAAAAATCACAGCCAGTTGCATTCCTGGAAATAGCATTTTAAGTGGAAATGATTGTTTAGTTTAATTTGATTTTCCTTTAAAAGTAACATTATAATATAGTTTGTATGCTTGACTAGGAAAGACCTGAGTCTTTGTTCAACTGGCTATAAGTAATACTTAATCAGCTATTAACAACAGAAAAGGACAATAATAGCCAAGCACTATTCAAAGATAATACATTTTTTCTCATTTAAGCTCTCACACTATTATCTTCACTTTGCAAATGAAGTTGAGAGAGTTTCAGTAATCTAAAGAAGATCATATGGACAGAAAGTGCTAGAGCATGGATTCATTAAAGGGATTAGAAAATGCTAATCCTTGAGTTTCAAGGCTAGCAATATGAAGAACAATAAAAAATACTGAGGCTAGAGAGGAATTATAATAGTAAAGAAGAGGTGGTTTGTGCTTTTACTATGTTAAAAGTAATCATGAGTAGTTGCCAGAGGATTGTATGAACCATTTACTTTGTTGAATAGCAGTAAAACAGTGAATGACCACATTTTAAAATATATGAAGTCCTGCATAAAGGTAGCATTAAAGAATATGCCTTGTCTCAATAACAGTAGGGGCAACTTAAAAATAACTCAGTGCATTATAATGGATTAACACTTTCTTATTAAAGTGTGCACTCTGTGATGACATTGGATACTAAATCTCTTAAATAAATTAGAAAAACTCAGGAAATTATGAAATATTTAAGAGCTGATTTATACACAGAGTATTAAAAAATTAATTAGTTTGGGGTGGATTTGTACCTAGATTGTAGAAATCTAGGAGTGTTTCTCTCATACTACAAACCACAAAAATGTTAGATCATATACAAAAATCGTAACTTTTCTTAATGTCAGAGAGCTGAGCTTTCACGGGAGTCATTAAGACTGAAAACTAGGACAGATATAGGCCAGTGATGGTGAACCTTTTAGATCTTTCAATAACAAATAGCCAGCTGCAGCATGCATGCCATTGGTTCACCACCACTGATATAGGTATTTCCAAGAAGAGACTGGATCCAACCACTAACTCCCTAGCGACAGAGCATGAGAAAAAGATAAAACCCGCATACAAATAAGTAATAATTCAGTTGTAAATTTTTAACAAATCGTTAAAGTTTGAATGTGGGCCAAGATGACAGTATAGAACAAGTAGGAGATTCAGACACAAAGAAAATTTTTCATAGCCAAGGACACTGCATGGCAAAGATTGGGTACAGGGTAGGAGATCAGAAAAATTGTCCTGTAGATTTGTTCCTAGAGAGGGGAGTAACTGCTGTTGTGGGAAATACAGAAAGTTTCACCTGTATCTTGTTGCAAGGTAAAAGGTTTTAAGGGAGCAAATTCTATTGAAACTCATAGGTGGAAAACACATTATACCTGAGAAAAGAGGAAACAAAATACTCTATCAATGGGAGTGGTAGTGGAAACCATTCAAATGTAGACCATCAGAGTCTCCTATGTGGTAACTGGTATTCAATTTAAAAAATTGAGACAGACAAAAAAAGCCAGAAAGACCAGCCTACTGTCGAGAGAACAAGTAATCAACAAAACAAGACAGACACAAGTACAGAATTTGAAATAATTATGATTAGTATGTTAAAAGCTTTAGTGAAGGGCTAAGGGTATTGCTCAGTGATTATTGTAGTCAGGTTTTGGAAGGGAAACAGTTTAATGCAGGACACATAATTTATAGGATTATTTTATATTCACCCAAAGAGTCAAATGCAAAAGAGTGCAAGAGATCTGCCTGCACACTAGAGACCCAAAGAATCCAGCTGAGGGCCTGGATCCCACAACAATGTCCTGCACGAAGACCTAGAGCCTATGGCAGTTTCCTCCATGAATCCAATTGGAGGCCTAAAGCCTGTAACAACGTCTCATGCAAATCTGTATCGAGGATTTGCACTGGGAAGGTCCGAAAGTCATTGGTGGAAGCTAGAAAGTCTGTACCAGTGAGATGAAGGATCTGTGCCAGCAGACTGAGGAATCTGCACTGAAGCCAGGAAGTGATGCTTAAGGTAAGGACCAGAGCTCCGCCATAGAGAGCCACAGCTGTCCGCAGTGACAGTGAAGACGCAAGCTCCTCTGATGATGAGGATAGCTGAGTTCATACGAAGAGAGTCAGTGTGACAAGCTTCTCCAGGATAATCAACAGCATACCATCTTACTCTCCAATTCTTTTTTATGCTGTTGGCAACAATCCTCATTTGGGCCATCCACACCCAACACCATGCTGATTCAGTTCAGGTGGGTGTTGCAAGTTGACTACTAGTTAATCTACCACAGTGATAGAGTGCTTGCCCATCATACTGTTGTAGTCAGGGGTTACAGGGAGAACAATTACATACAGGACACAGGATTTATAATACTGTTTTATGATGGTCACCCAGAGTTAAACACAAGAAAGACCAGCCTACTGTGTTGTCCACAACACTGAAGACCCAGAATATTCAACCAAGGGCCTGAATCCCACAGCAATGTCCTGCATGAGTCCCGCTGAAGACCCAGAGCCCATGACAATTCCTCCCACAAGTCCAACTGGAGGTCTAGAGCCCACGACAAGGACTCTTGTACAGATCTGTGCAGGGAAGGCCCAACCATCAGCAGTGGAAGCTAGAAAGTCTATGCCAGTGGGGTGAAGGAGCTGTGCCAATAAGTTGAGGGTTCTACCCTGGAGCCGAGAAGTGATGCTCAAAATAAAGACCAGAGCTCCCCTGAAAAGCACCACAGCCACCATCAGCAACAATGAGGTCCCGAGCTCCTCTGATGATGATAACAGTTGAGTATGTGCCAGGAAGCCAGCATGGCAAGCTTCTCTTGGAGACTAAACAGCACACATCTTCCCCTCTGAAGCCAGGAAGCAATGCTCAACATAAGGACCAGAGCTCCCCCAAAGTGAACTGCAGCCACTCTCAGCAACAGGGTCCTGAGCTCCTCCAATGATAACAGTCGAATCCATATTGGGAAGCCAGCATGACAAGCTTCTCCAGGAGAACCAACAGCTCAAAACAGCAACACTTAGGAGAACCCACAAGGCCTCACTCTCCTCCACATCTCTATTTATGTTGGTGACTTTCCTCAGTGAGCCATCTACACTCAGCACCATGCTGATTTAATTCAACTGGTGTTAAATTGACCACCAGGGGACCCTTTGCCCTCTGCTCTTTGCCCACAGGGACAGGTCAGCCGCTGTGGCACTGGAGCACCAGAATAGAGTACTGTTTGTATGCGCTTAATGTATTTGCTACCAGAAAAATAAAATTGAAAGATGTGGCTCATGTGTTCTACAGGGCAAAACTGCTCAAAACTGCTGTCATGTGACCATGGCAGTGCACACCTGTAATCCCAGCAGTTGGGAGGCTGAGGCAGGAGGATCATTGTGAGGTTGAGACCAGCCTGGGCTACAAAACCCACAGAAAGAGTGGAAAGAGGCACTTAGACAAGGATAGTGGTGGCTGGCGGCACCTCGGCTTGGAGCTGGACCTGCTTTGTGTAAGGAGCTGCTGCAACTGGGGACACACGGTCCAAGAGCTGCGGCTGCGGCGGTGGCAACCCTGGAGTCCTCAGCCCAGTGAGACGGCGTCGGAGGACAGCAGCAGTGAACAGGGGAGCAGATCTAGAGAACTGTGAGTGAGGAGGTCCCCACCCTCCCACATGAGGGGGAGATTGGCGGGGAGACATCTTGGAGTTGTGCTGGGGACTCCTGGCTGGGTATCGACCCACAGAATTTGCTCAGGCTGAGCCCTGTCCCTGCGAGCATACTGGGGGCCACCTCAGAGGGTCCCTGCAGGTGACAGGCTTGGTCTGGAGACGGCGCCTCCGCACGCGCTTCAGGGGTGTTGTGGAGAGTCCGTGGGTGACTGACCCACCAGCCCAAGTTCGCAGGTGGCCACCGGCCCCTGCACATACCCCACCAGCCATCACAGAGCCAAGGCAGGCTGGGGAAAGGCAGTGGGTAGCGCTGTAACAGTGCCCCCAGTGGCAACCATCAGATATCCATAGTCGGCACCGGCTGGAGGAACCAGTCTCACTTCAGAGAGGTTGCGGCCAATGCAGGGAGTGCCTGGGTCCCCAGTACCAATTTGCCCAGAGGAACCCATGAATATGCCAAGACAAAGAAGCAGGGCCTGGCCAGCAGTCTCTGGCCTTGAGTTCATGCAGAGCAAGCCCAGGAGATGCAAGCGCAGAGGAGATTGGGAGTTCCACAACTGAAGTTTGTGAAGTGATGGCATCTGAAATAAAGAAACAACTTCAAGAGGCTATAAAAGAAATTAGAACAGAAATACTAACTCAACTAAAAGAAGAAATGAAAAACATAATAAAAGAACTGCTAGGCAACCCTAAAGGAGACATAGATGAAAAAATGGAGCATAGGAAAATGAGGGAAACCTGGAATGAACAATACAAAAAAGATTTAGAACACACGAAACAGATTCAAAGAGATTACCAGAAATTCAAAAAATCCAGTGAAAGCTGGCAAAACCACCTGAAGGAAACTGAAGTTAGACTTTCAAACCTTGAAGACAGGTTCGCAGCTTGTGATCATGAAAGGAAAGATCTCTTAAAAATAACAAGAAACCTGGAAGTAACAATACAATGGCTACAAGACAACCCCAAGAAACATAATTTGTGAGTAAAAGGTATGAGTGAAAAAGCAGGGGTCAGTACAAAACAAATTAAAAGCCTATTTACAAAAATAATTCAGAAAACTTTCCAAGCATGGGAACAGGAAGTGACTTTCAGGTAACAGAAGCATATAGAACTCCAGCTAAACATAACCAAAATATACCTACACCCAGACATATAATAATCAAGATTCCAGAAATTCAACACAAAAACAGAATATTAAAAGCTATTAGAGAAAAAAAAACCAGATCACCTACAAAGGAAAACCCATCAGAATCACGACAGACTTCTCAACACAAACCATCAGGTCCAGAAGAACTTGGAGTGAAGTATTTCAAACCCTGAAAGAAAATAGCTTCCAACCCAGATTGATGTACCCTGCAAAACTATCTTTCAAAATTAATGGAGAAACAAGATACTTCCGTGACAAAGAAGAACTAAAGGAATTTATGACAACCAAGCCAACCGTACAAAGAATACTGAAGGACATTTTAGAGAAAGAAAAAAAATCCACAGCTGTAGAAACAGCGGCAGAGGGATATCACTGAGTGGGGCAGACAATTGAATAATCCATCATCGGGATTTGAGTCCAGTAATGTCTTCAATGAGCTGTTTAGTTTGATCTCATTCTATCTCGTCCTGCCTAATTTTATTATATATGATGACATAGCTATTCCAAAGATAACAAAATATATTAGGATAGCCTTTATTGATATTTGTTCACCTTGTTTTGAAACCCTGTATTGCTTTTATTGTTCTGTTTTGAGTGATTTTAACCTATTTTGGTTTGTTTGATTATATTATAACAGATGATATAGGCAACTGCTTTGAAGATAATATGAGACGTTATAGAAATCAATGTTGTATTACTATGTATTGCTTCCATTGTTTCATCTTTTATTGCTTTTATTCTATTCTATTGTTTTGATTATATTAGGCCTGATGGTATGGACAGTCATTTTGAAGATAACAAGAGGTATTACAAGGGGAAAAGAGGAAAGAAGGAAGGGAAACAGAAAAAGACATAGATTTATAAGTGGGTATACATAAGATGGTCAAAATGACTATATTACTAAATGCATTTACTATTGAGAGAGAACAGTTGATACTCATATGATTAGATCAATTTTACATGTCTATATCCATCAGTCTGAGCAACCCCTTTGCAGGTAGTGATGTACAATATTGCAACCATTGTCAAACTCCAATCATCTCATTTTGAAAACCTGTAATGTTACAGTATCAGTTTCGTTGTTGTTGTTTGTTGGTCCCTTTAGCTTTTTGTTTCTCTTTTCTGTGACCATTGTTTTATTTTTTATTGGCTTTATTCTGAACTATTTTGTTTGATTATATTAGGTGTGATGATATGGGCAGTTACTTTAAAGACAACAAGAGGTATTCTAAGGGAAAAGGAGGAAAGAAGGAAGGGAAAAGGACAAAGACATAAATTTATAAATAGGTATACATAAGATAGTTAAAATGACTATATTACTAAATGCATTAGCTATCGAAAAAGAACAGTTAATACTCATATGATTAGATCAATTTTACATGTGCATATCTGTTAATCTGAACAACCCCTTTGAAGGTAATGATATGCAATATTACAACTACTGTCAAATTCCAACCATCTCACTTTATAAACCTATAATGTTATCATATTGGATTTGTTGTTGTTGTTTGTCTCTTTTGCTTTTGTTTCTCTTTTCTGTGTCCATTTTCTATTAAAAAAAAATTGACCACCAGTTTTTAATCCATAACACATACTTTAGTTCCTGGGTTTATCCATTGTGGTGGCCGAGTAGGGGGTGTAAAGGAGGGAAAGAGGAAGAGAGAATGAAAGAGAATGAGAGAGAAAAAGAATGAGAGAACAAACCCTCCCATGAACAGATAGGAATTTTCAGCAAAGAGATAGAAACTTAAGAATCATGAAAATGATAAACATGTAAAACATGGTAAAATGAAGAATAACGATTTTTTTATGAAGAATGGCTCAAGGGCTCATGAGTGGACTTGCCACAGCTGAAAATAGAATTGGTAAACATGAAGATAATCAATAGAAATTACTCAACTTGAAGACTGGATTAAAAATCTGCAAAACAGAACTGAGCCTGTAAGAGTTCTGGGACAGTATTAAAAGTCTGAATGTAGCAGCATACATATAATTGGAAATCCAGAAGATAAAGGTCGGGGAGAACAAAAGAAATGTTGAAAGAGAGCATGGCTGAAAGGTCATGTCATATAAAAAATAATGAAATGAAAGATGTCAAATCATGGACCCAAGAAACTTAGGAAAATCCAAAGAAGGTAAATGCCAGTCACAAGACCCCTGCCCACATTCCTACTTGGACATATCATACTGAAATTCCTAAAAATCAAAGATTATGTGAAAAACTTGAAGGTGGTAAATGAAAAAAGCCACATTACACACAGAGGAGCAAAGATGTGCTTGCGGTAAAGTTCTTATTGGAAACCTTGCAAGCCAGAGACAATAAGTCACCTTTAACATGCTGCAAAGAAGAAAGCAAAATTGTCAACCCAGAATTCTAAAGCCAGTGAAAACGTCTTCCCAAAATGAAGGGAAAAATGGCAGATTTTATACTATAGCATCTGTATTTTTCTATAATAAAAGAGAAGTTAAGATATTTTAAGAAGAAGCAGTATGAAAAGAATGCAAAGAGCAAACAATGTAACTGATACTTCTGAATTAATGTGATGAGGCATATTTCAGAAGGTAAAAGTAATTCAGAGAACATAATCATTAAGGGATTACTAAATACATGGTTACTGAGATTAAAAATAATAATAGTACCTAACGGTATTGTACTAATAGTTTTGTAGTGCCATTTTACTAATAGTACTATCAATAACCTTATTGTCATTTATTGAGTACATGTTATGAACCATCTATTAATCTGAATGCTTCTTATCTGGCATTGGCCAACTTCTTTTTTTTTTTTGTAAAATGCAGGAGAGTAAATATTTTTGAATTTACAGACTATGTATAATTTCTTTTACAAATACAAAAACCATTCTTAGTTTGAGGACTATTCAAAAACAGTCTACTGGCTAAATTTGGCCTACAACTTGTCTAGATCTCGAGGTTTTTTTTTTTTTTTTTTCTTTAACCTCAGCACACAGAACTACT